>WKFP01015039.1:783012-861858 GCA_011057875.1 Pterocles orientalis
TGGGACCTGTGCTGTTCAATATATTCATCAACGACTTGGATGAGGGAATAGAGTGCACCCTCAGCAAGTTTGCTGATGATACGAAACTGGGAGGAGTGGCTGACACGCCAGAAGGCTGTGCTTCCATCCAGCGAGACCTAGACAGGCTGGAGATTTGGGCGGGGAAAAATTTAATGCAATTTAACAAGAGCAAGTGTAGAGTCTTGCATCTGGGCAAGAACGACTCCAGGTTTCAGTATAAGTTGGGTACTGACCTGTTGGGGAGTAGTGTAGGGGAGAGGGACCTGGGGGTCCTGGTGGACAGCAGGATGACCATGAGCCAGCACTGTGCCCTCGTGGCCAAGAAGGCCAATGGCATCCTGGGGTGTATCAGAAGGGGGGTGGTCAGTAGGTCAAGAGAGGTTCCTTATGAGGAAAGGCTGAGGGAGCTGGGTCTCTTTAGCTTGGAAAAGAGGAGACTGAGGGGTGACCTAATCAATGTTTATAAATATGTGAAGGGTGAGTGTCAGGAGGATGGAGCCAGGCTCTTCTCTGTGACATCCAGTGATAGGACAAGGGGCAATGGGTTCAAGCTGTAACACAGGAGGTTCCACTTGAATATGAGAAAAAACTTCTTTACAGTGAGGGTGACAGAGCACTGGAACAGGCTGCCCAGAGAGGTTGTGGAGTCTCCTTCTCTGGAGACATTCAAAGCCCGCCTGGATGCGTTCCTGTGTGATCTGATCTAGGTGTTCCTGCTCCGGCAGGGGGATTGGACTAGATGATCTTTCAAGGTCCCTTCCAATCCCTAACATTCTGTGATTCTGTGATTCTGTGAATAGCAACGTGGCTTCTCCTTAGCACTTTCCATGATGTATTCAATATCATTAACATTATTTTCATTGCAGAATTTATACTAAATAGTTTGGTTGAGGGACGCTTGCTGTTTGTCAAAGTTCACCTTCCTAAAAGGATCATTTGTCCTGGTCACCTTTTCAGTAATCATCTTTCAGATCTCGTCAGTGTTTTCTGAAATATCTCAAAATTCAGAAATACTTGAAGCAAGAGTTTGTTATTACAAGTTTTTCTCTTGAAAATTCTAATAAAAGATTAGTGATAATAGCTTGGATATCACAGAAGAGTAGAGTTTGGGATTCTTTTTTATAGTCTATGCTTTCACTACTGGATGCTACCTTAATAAGAATGGCCTTTGTAAACTTTGCTAACTGCTATTTTATTGGAGAGTTTTGCTCACTTCTGACAGATGCTGTGAAAAATCAGTAGGAAAGTAACTAGAAGACTGCCCTTTGGATTTTAAACAACATTTGTGGAAAGGGATTTCAATCTAGAGAGAGGTACACTGTTTAACAGAGTGCTTTTGTTGCTGTTATGTTAAATTTTAGTATGCTGTGGATTTAAATGTGCTTTCATTTATATTTTAAAAGACAGGCTCAGCAGTTTGCTTTTGAAACTGAATCTAGCTGACTTTATGGTAGGGGTGAGAATATGAAGGGAGAAGAAGTTAGTGAATAGCTAGCTGGTCAGTGTCATAGCTGTAGGAGTTCAACTAATCCAAATTTTGAGTCTGGTGCCTTACACACATACAGAACTTGAACAAAGAAAAGCTTAAGTATTCTAATGGTCAAAAATTCATTATTTTGTTATGCTTATTGGTTAGTTTATTGATGAAGTATTAAACATCAGTTTAAAACAGATGGTCTGCTTTTTTACCTGATAATCAGTCCAGAAATCTCGTCTGGGCCTTAATTACACTGGGCTTTTGATTTTGACTTCTTTTAGAAATATTTTGATAACTTGCAAGAGATCTCAACAGACCTGAGAGTCTTCAGCTGTTGAGATTCAACTGAGCCTTGGGTAGTAAATAAATTGGACAATCACTTCCAGTATAATATTTTACGGAGTTCATCTGTCTTGACTGTATGGAAGCAGATGAAAGAAGGTAGCCTACAGTGAATTTCTCTGGCATTTCCTGCCTTTTTTGTCTCTCGACTTTAAAATTTTCATACTATTTAGAATGAAGACCACACAAAGTAATTTTCATTGAATTTTTCTGAGTAAAGTGACTACTTTCATCTGCTCTCTTCACTGGAACATATTTAGGTGTGAAGCATTGAGATATGAAAGGATTAGTCTAAAGAAAATTATGAAAAGGAAATTCCTTTTGTATTCAGAAAACCTGACCCAACTTCATCTTAAGAAAGTGTAAAATATTCTTTCAAGATTAAAGAGTACCCAGACAGGGAGTTAGTCTGCCAGCTGTAGGGAAGCACAATAGAAAAAAACACCCTTGCTGATCAGAGAACTAGTCAAGACATGAAATGGAAACTATCCCAGTTAAGAGATCCTAAGTCTCTGATTCCTCTAAGTTTTGTTTAGGACATTGCTTTTTCAGAAGTCCCCTACTGTCAGAGTTCTAAAGAGAGAAAGTGTACCAGCCCTCTGGACTTTCATTGTAGATAATTGAGTGAAAAGCTGTCAGACTCCAAAAGGCCTTTTAAATAGCAAACATTTTGAAAATACAATAAACTCTTCTCACTTATTTAATCATGAAATCTATTAGGTTCATAGAACCACTGAATCTTGAAAATTAATTTGGAGTATTCTCAGAAAATATGGTGAAAAACACTCTGGACTCCAGGACAGAGTTAACTTCAACAACAGTTCTGCTTTGAGTTTTGTTTTCTTTTGGATTTAGATTTATTTTCATTAGTTTTCAGAGTGTTTTTTAAGTTTTCCGTTATAACAAATCCTTTTAAAGATGCTTAGCTAATACAGTTTTAAAGAGCTATATATGTTGAGCATTAGAAAATGAAAAATTATAATTTGCATCATATAATGAAGCACAACATTGATTTCCAGGAAATTCTACATCAAACATATTCAATGCATGAAGCTATCTGCTATTTTTAATGTAAATCCTTAATTATTAGTTTCATAGCAGGTTTAACTGGTGTAGAATTCAGCTACATTCATTCTTTCCTAATATTTTTATCCCCTTTCAGTGAACTGTGTTCACATTTAAAAGCAGCCATTCAAAATGTCTCTCTGTCATCCATTCCACAGGAAAGGAAGATGATTTTCCAGGGAGTCTCCACTGAGGAGTACGGTTCTGTGTAGAACTGCTAATAACATATAATGTATTTGCTTTTCATTCAAACCAGAGAACGCATTAACAGAAAAGACACCAAAACCATGAAATTCCTCTACATTTCATTTTCTTTTTCTTTAGAAGATATCCTCTGTTTTGTCACTAGAATGCCTAGTGGTTTTTTGTGTTTGTTTTGGTTTGTTTGGTTTGTTTTGGTTTGTTTTTATTAAGAACAAGCAACCCCTTCTGTTAAAATAATGTCTAATTGGCCCTTTGTAGTTGAAATACTATAAAGAGCATGGAGAATGAACGATTTAACTGATGATGTTTTTAACAGATACTCAGAAGAAGAGATTAGAGAGAAAATCCATGAGGTTTGCTACTGCTACCTAAACTGCAGTTGAAAGCATTAAAATTCTGTCAAACACCCAATAACTCTGGTCAGATACAGGTAATTAAAAATCAAGCAAGGATAAAGTAGTGTTTTCACTGCTCTGACATGGCCTCTATAGTTCAGTGCCAAATATTTCTCTTTATCTAAAGTAATCAGATTTCCTTGTATTTGCCACCGTTGCTCCTGTACATGTTATTATGGATTTCCACATTGTTTATTTAGTATTTTTTTTCTGGCTCGCATGTATCAATTACTGCTGACATCTGCTGATCTAAGAGGTTGTAGCTCTATCTTTTTATCTTGTATGTGTTCATAGCATGCATTCATAGTGTATCTGTCCACCTCAGAGCTTCTAATGTCTTTGTTCTAGTGTCACACTACTGAAGTAGGGAAGTACTGCCCCCATTGCTTTACAAAGAGGGAACTGAAACACTAAAAGACTCCTTAGTACTAGAGGAAAGACTTCAATAGATCAACATGTGAATCCATTTTTCTCAAGTTACAAGACAGTGCTTTATCCACTGCATCCTGCAAACATAGAAATGCCCCAGACTCTCAGTAAAGTCCAGGAATAAAGAACAGGATCACAGCTACTTAACAGTGTGGAATACTTCTGTAAGAAAAAAGAATAATAAAACAGTCTTTGGACAGTATCTCTCTCACCAAAGGAAAAGTCTGCTGATGCCTCAAGCTGTCTGTGATAACGTTTTGTCAGACTCAGTGGCTGTTATGATGGCAGCTAGGGCCCATAGTTGCACTCCTTCGAGGAAGAGGTTAATAAATTTTAATTAAAAGTTTATACCACGATGAGGTAAGCACTAGAAAAGAACAGGAAACATTGCCTCTAGTCCAGACTACCTAACTGAGCCTCACATTCCTCTGCTCTGCTGTCTCACTCAACAGGATGCAGGTTCAGAGCTTGTTCTGAAGCACAGTGGCATAACAATGGCTTTGCTGCTGCTTCTCTTTCTTTTGCAGTTCCTTCTGTATTCCTGTCTGTGTCTTCTTCAATTCTCTTCGCTGTGATTCAGCCACTAATGTCTACATGTGTATTTAAAATGGCATTGTACTGCAGGTAGCTAAAACAAAGCTGTCTGTTTTAAATTAAATTAAATCTGAATAGCAGTACTTACCAATATGCTGCACTGAAACCCAGTTCTTGTTTTTGGCCAGCTGATTAGGATTTAGTCAGTTATCTCAGTCATTCAGGTGAAGCCAACTTCAGTCATAGTTGTTTCATACCTCTGCACAGGATAGTCTGCCAGTGCCTGGAGTCTGTCCTTATCTTTTTTTCCAACAGTTTTTTCTAGAAAATATGACTGGTTCTCTTCTTTTGTGAGTTTCATCGTCACCCTTAAGTTATGCTTCAGGAACGGTGCATAAAGAATCACATAGAGCTATACTATCCTATGCATTTACAAATCACTGTTTCCAATTTTGAGAAAACATGGAGATGATTTTCTGCAGTCATATTCCAAATGTGACTGGTTTTTTTTTGCTTTCCAAACAAGAACCTACATAAAAATCTTTCTGTAAATCTCCTTGTCACAAATTTCCATTTCAGAACTTCAGAGATGTTTCTCAATTCCTGTCTGTATTTATCTTGTTTGATTTATAATATTTTTGTTATGATTTTCAGTTCCTGAAGCTCCGCAATAAAAGGTGCACACTACTTTTTTCAAGCTTTGCCTGTTGCTATGAGTATCATTATCAATGAAAGTACATTTTCTGAATGGCACTAAAAGGCAAGCTAAACAATGAGTAGGGCTGTAAAATGCACTATTAAATAGGTACCAAACGTCTCATTTATCTCTACGTCTATTAACTTAGCTGTCAAGGGCACTGTTTCTTTGCAGTTTGGTTTTAGGGGTTATTGTGTATGCTTGGGCATAGATGTTAAATGCCACATATATTCATGTTGGATAAACTTAAGTATAAATTTAAAAATTTAAAATGTATTTTTAATAAATTTAAAATTATAAAGATCATAGTAAATCTGTATTTTATGTGCTCCGAACTCAGCAGGTATGATTTGAATTTTAAATGCTTCTGAGAACAGAATTTTGCATATCAATATAAATTTTACTTCTAAACAAGTCTAGTACAGTCACATTGTCATTTTACAAGTAAACTCTATGATTCTCTCTATACAAATTTGAGCTACTGATGGTGCTACTGCTCAGTTTGGTTCCTACCTGCAGTTTCTTCACTATTTTCCAACCATACAGTTCATTAGATTATTTTTTTTTGCATGTTTGTTTGTTTTATGAAGCTCTACACGTGTTTTCATTTATTTCAGTGTCAATTTTGGGTGAGTGCAGACATAACCAGTCTTGGTTCTCATGCTGCATTATTCAGCCAACAAGCCACTTAAAGATTCTGTGGTGCTTCTGCTCTGGGACCAACGGGTGTTTTGTTTGCTTTTCTTCATGGGTCAAAAAAAATTAGCATTAAGCTGTGGTGAGTTGACTGTCCAACCAGAAAAATATAGCACTTATTAGAAATAGCTACAGATGTTTCCAAGTTAATTAAATTATCAGCTTTGGGAAGAGCCTAGGTGTTGTTCCCTGTATAAAAATTTTTGTTGAAGGACAGCATTCTTTAACTAATGCATAAACAAGCACAATTATTTCAGCTATGTTTTCTTTCTTAAATGTTTTGAATAAGCGAGAAATGTGAAAATAAAGTCATTAATTTTAAGGTGGCATCATTTATTTTAACTCTTTGTTGTTAAGTGGTTTGGCATTTCTAGTCTAGATCTAATGTAGTCTTCAGAACTTTTCTACGATGTGTAAAACCCAAAAAGCTGCTCATAGCCTTCACCTTAATCATGTATCTGCCTGAAGAGCAATTTTCTGTTAGAATTTTAATGTTGAAACAAGTGTGTCACTGGTTTTACTTATGAATTTTGTTTTACCTACTTGCTACTTCTACTTTCCATGAAATAAGAAACAATTTTCTGTCTTTAGTCTTGTTGAAATACCTGTTCATAGATTTGAAATTTTTGGTGATATAAAGGGTACAAAGTTTCTGGGGTCTACACTGCTTATTGTACTAGTTAAGCCAATTTTGGATTTCATCTTGATGTACTGTCTTGTGTAAAAAATTAGATCTAATTTCTCTCTTGAGAGACTTACCCTTGTAATAAATTTAATTACTAGCAATATTAGTGTTTTTGCCTGCATGTCTTAGGTTGATTGACAGTGCATTGCCCTCATAAAGTTGTCATTGTTAAATTCACATAAGTATAGACACAGTGTGAATAAACAGCCTTTTATGATACATGTCTGTTTCTAAGATATGTCCTTGATTCTGTGTCAGAAGTCTCTCTGAGATGACTTTATTGACACTGGATTTTTTACCATTCAGTAGCTGAATTCTAGCATAACTGATTCTAAATGCGTGCAGTTTTACTTACAGCGACAAAAGGTCTGAAAATGAGCACTGGTCAACAGTCTACAATTCAGCTCAGATGCAGATAAGACCACAAGTAAAAAAGCCTGCATTTATTTTTCAGAGAACTAAAACTGATATTTAGTTCAATAGTTACTGCACAGGAGTTAGATTTACCACAAAGATTCAGGAATTGATAATTTAGTTTAGTAGGTGCAACCTATAATCAAAGTGCAAAAACGTACAATGTCAAACAAAATGCAAAATGGAAACAAAATCCAGTCCACTCTGACCTTACAGAAAGTCACAGGATAAACAAAAGAATCCAGGTATTGTTGACTAAAAAGGCTTTAAAGGGCTGACACACTGTACACAGCTGTACATAAACAATTTAGCTCTGGAAAGCCATGCTACTGGTTAAGAAAAATTGTCTATGTTTGAGCACTAAATACATACATTTAACTTAAGTGTCTGAAGCCTGATGTGAAATTAGCAATTGATGTAAGCTGGAAGTTAAAAATAAGTTAAATAATACAACTGCAGTGTCAGAAGCACAGCCACTGACATGCATTTTGGACTTGAAGATAAAGTCTGTATGTTAGATGACGTAAAAACTAGCAAAATGGTCATGAAATGAGATAAAGAAGGCTTAATCCATATATACTGGTACTTAAAAACAATGCAAGCTTGCTATGGAGTTACTCAAGGAGAACCTGTACTTTTCTTAAAGTTTTCAGTTGCACTAACATGCCTTGTGAAAACATCATATGGACAGGATATTATTTCAATTCCCTGAACTGAATGAACCTTTTTAGATAAGTCGACCAATATGACAAGGGTAGTTTGAAAAACTAGAAATGTCTTGTCTTCAAAATTATTCATTTTCAAAAGTTACCCAGTAGAAAATCCTACCTTATTTGTTTATACTGAGTGGATGTGCTCTCTTCAAAGAGATCCGTTGGTTGAAATACTCAACGTCATGGCTTTTTCCGCTGTTCCTGCTTCATGTGGATACAAGGGGATGGCTATTCCATACCTGATTTTGTGATCTATAAGTAGGGACAGGCAAAAGATTGCAGTAATTTAAAGCACAAACCAACTTACTGAAAAATGGTTGTGAAGACAGTAATTGTGGGATCAGTGAATAGATCGTAACTTCTTAAAAAGTATTCAAATAAGCTTTCAGAGAAAGAAGCTAAACTTATGTAAGATATATACACTGTAGGCAAATCAAAATCCTACAAAAACTAGTAGGGCTAACATAGATTTTGCAAAAGGTTTTATATTTAAGTGATACCTTAAGTAAGAAAGAATAAAATTATTAAGAGCAAATTAAAAAATTCTTGTTAGAGATGAAGAACTACAGACTCAACAACTTATATATGTTATTTACTGTAAAGTATATGAATATTTTCTTAAATTATTTAATGTTATCAGCAGTTATTTCTTTCTCTGTAGGAAGTCTATCCATACTTGTGCCTCATGATTTCAAAATAGGAACTGTTCCTGAAAGAAAAAGAGAATTACAGAAACATTAGAGTAAAATTTTTTCTTCAAAGCAAACAAATTAGAATTTGGTTTTAAACACACTGTACTATTCTTGGCATCACTTCTCTATAGGAAACTTTAATTTAGTAGTTACAAACCTTGGTGAATGCTCTCTCTTCACCATTTATATAAATTAGGTCCCTGTTCCTTAACGTATGCTCTGTCTGGGCAATAATTAGATACTCTGCCATCTCTGGACTCCTGGGCTTAGCTGTGGTGCAAATGCTTGGCTCAGTTCCCCTTCTCAAAAATGGAGTCTGCAAACTTATGCGGTTTATGGAGTCACGTTCTAGTTAACCTATCTATAAAAATTATCCCTCTAAGGTTCAGCTCCCTGAGAGCTTTTTGTGTCTTTCCAGGTTTTCTACATTCCTTTTAATCTTCTTATCAGCTCTCATATGACTGACTTTCTTACTAGATCTACCAGGCAAAACAAGCCCCTAGGACAAAGGAAAGCACTCTTTCAACATCTTTCTGCATCTTCTTGTGCAGTATTTTGGAAATTCAATTTTTTATTCCTATCTCTAGAAATAAAATGGGACAGCCAAATTTTTTCTATTATTATCTTTATTTTGTCTTGGCTGTCTCTTTGGCATAATTACTACCTCCTAAGGCTACGTTATTCCCTGCTAATTTGCTTTGAACCCTGTTTAGATAGGGTGGTTTTTATATTACACTAGCCTCTCTGTGAAATCCAGTTAGAGATGGGAATGCTTCTAGAGTGGTTGACTTTACCAAGCCAACCATATGTTTACCTCATGATGAAAACAAAGTAGTTCACATTCACTGGCATTTTTCTTTTGGTTTGTTACTATTGCTAGAAGCCCAATTTTATTACAATTCAAATTTTAGCTGTAAATTTATTTGTTTTGACAACGAATTACTTTCTACCAAGATATTTCAAGTCTAGCTATGTGGAGAGGGTGGTAGGTGAAAGTAGAATAACTTGATATATTAGTGACTGCTCATCTGAGATATAAGGGACTAAGATTTAAGGTTCTATAGGCTCTGAATTGTTCCTACCTATCCTGTGCTGGTGATATTTTATGAGAACATTGTTTGTTCTCAGTTACTTCTGTTTAGCTGTTAACTTTTTTAAGTGTTTTGTATTCAATTTCTCCAATACACTTTGAAAAAAAAATCTCAAATGTCAAATCTCACTTTGAATATTGGGAAAGGTTTGTTTTTTTGGTTTAGGTTTAGGTTTGGGTTTGAGTTTGGGTTTAGGTTTAGGTTTGGGTTTTTTTTATGGGCAGGTTTCTTAAGTATCCTGTGAGGGATTTTTTTTGCTGGTTTAGGTTTGGCTCTTTTCAATGAGGTCTTAGACTAGCTAACTGTAACATTTAAGGCTTCCCATCTCATTTAATTCCGTCAAAGCAGTCACAGTCAGACCATGCTATTACTTGAATAGGAGGACAGTTTGCATTTCTTTACAGTGTAACCTTTATCATGAGGGAGTACAAAAATGAGAGAAATGTAAGCCCTCTCCCTGTAGGGCTTGACTTTCAGTGAGTAATCTATCATCTGTCTCTCCATCTATTTTAAGTAATCTAGCTGAAGCTCCGTGGTGGGTGGTGAGTGCTGAATGTTGATGCATTCAGCATTGCGTTAAGCCAGACAGGAATATTTATGGATATACTTGTGCATAGTTTTCTGTTTCACTTCTCTGATATTTGGAACTACTTCTACTCACTTGCTAGGAAACATTTACACAATGAACATTTACTTGAAAGTTAAATATGAAAAGGAAAGATATTTTAGAGAATTAGTGTTTTAGTAGAATACTATTTGTTTATGCCAGTCTTCAAAGGTTCAGTGCCCATTAAGACTAGTTAGCTTATCAGTCTAGCATAGACAAGGCATGCTATTTTTTTAGCCAACAGGACATAAAGTAGTAATGCACTACTGTCATTGTATCTCTCTTTTAATTTCTCTGGGCCAAGTGAGCAAATGTTTCCTTAAAATTGGGTGAACTCAGAAGGTCCTTCAATGCAACTTAGGAGTGAGGCATGGTTGCGACTTTTTTTTGTTAAAAGAATGCCTTTAATTTCTGTATTATTATGACTCAAGGCCCAGTAAAATTTTGAAAATGAAGAAAATGACAAGGTACTTTTCATGTTTAATACCAGTTTAGCACGTGGATCCCCCTTTAAACAGTTACAGAATTAGTTCACAGTCAACACTTCCTTGGAACCTGCAAATTCTAGGACAGTTATTTGGAGGTTTTCTACAGCTAAATAGAGGTGTGTTAAAGGCTTTTATATTACTGGGGAGAAAGAGATGAGTGAAGACTGTGACCACTTTCTGTAGAAAGCATCTACAACAGAAAACATCTTGTAGAAGGAAATATGAACATGGGCATGCGAACTGCAACATACAGACAGCATCATGATGCCATAATAAGGCCAGTATAGTACAGAATTAACAGACATAGTGGTTGGAAGGGACCTCAGGAGGTCTCTAGTCTGACCTCCTGCTCAACGCATAGTCAACACTGAATTTATATCAGGTTGCTCCAGCTGGGTCTTGAAAACCTCCAAGGATTCATATTACTTGGTTTTGATCTTTTATACCAAAGGTAAAAACCCTTTTCAAACTGTTCTTAGTGACTGAGATTTGCACCAGCTATTGTGAAAAGTGGGTTACTGCCATAGCTTTAAGGGCAGGATTGTTGCCGGCTGGGTAAAGACCTGGATAATACAGCCATGCTGAATCATCTTAATATGTCTCCCTTTCAAACTAGACTGCACTGCTTTCAGATATGCTGCTAATTACATGCACCAAGAACAAGATGACTATATAATAAGGGGGCATTTAGAAAATCAAGGCATATAAAGAATCAGCTATACTGCAGTGAAAACTGATTTCCACCCTTGTAAGGCTTTCCTACTGTAAAACTTCTATGAGGAGTAGCATGGTAGGAGAATGGAGAATAATATTAATAGTTTAACTATTTGAAGTTTTCCTGATGTATCGATGAAATATTTATATCTACCAGAGGGAGAAGTGCTATTAATCCATTCCTCATGAAAAGCTTCTAGTCAATAGTTGTGTGCATGCTGTGGCTGTCACCAGTGAAAATGGAAAACTTTTAATATACATAGCAAATAACAGTTGTAATTGAAATCCTCTTTCTTTCCTTTCACTAATCCAGGGAATAAACTGTATCTTAAACAATAAATGGCTGCATTTTGGCTAGCAACTTATTTTAAAATGCTTCTCCAATTGTAAGTTTTCTGTCATCATTTATGTAATTCTGTATGTACTTCCAGAATCAACACTTGTCCAAAAATTTGCCTCAGCTTTTACCAAATGAGAGTTTTGCTGTAACTAAATTATATATTACCTCAATTTGATTCTAATAAAAATTGCAGCCCACAGAATGCAAGGCATGACTTAATATTGCCTACTAACTTTTTTTTTAAAGTTTAAGAACCCTTTTGAAAGCAAAAATGGGTACAGAATATCACTATTCCGTTACTTTGTACAGTCTTTAGCAAGTATCGCAAATATTGTGAAAAGGTATTAAGAATGTTAAGGATAAAAAAAAGGTTAATGTTGATGCTAGTGCAAGATCTAATTAGAAGTTTTTTGGTTCACTCATTCATTAAAGTAGTTGAACTACCTATTCTTTGATTTTCTGTGAATAGACAGCTATGTGGAGTCATGAGGGGCTTGCGAAGTGAACAAAGGTATTCAGATAACTGAGGAACCAATCCTGTATACAACTATGTGCATGTTTTTTACTTTTTGCATATCAGTAAAACACTAAACTCAGCAGGACTGCTTAGGCATAAAGATAAGTATGAACACGTTTGGGGAGTTGTGGTTATAAATTCTGATCCACAATATTAATTGACTGAAAAGAGGATTTCAACTGGAATTTCATACAGCCCTAAAACAGTACAGCAAAAACAACTTATCTTTTTAAATTGAATCAAATTTAAATGCAGATCTACAATGTGAAACAATTTTTGACTACTGAGCTTTCTAGCCCTCATAAACAGAATGATGACTTTGCATTTCAGATCTATGGAGGATGTGCACTTGAAACAGGAGTTTTGAAGACATCTTACCAAATAAATATAACTGGTCAACCTCACAAAAACACTTGGAAAATCTTTATACAACATAACAAATGAATGTACTTTGCTCCCTATGTCTTCTCTTCCTGGTACTATGCTAATAAATGGCCTTCAGAAGAATGAAACTTCAAGGCTGAAAGACAAAAAAAGTGCATTATTAAAATAATACAATTTGAAAATTTGGTGAAGTAGAATGCAAATCCTACATTCCTATTTTTAGTTTACTGTGTTGATTGTTCAGCTAAGTAAAGCAGCCATGCACACGTGTGATTTCATATGATTTATGAAACAGCCTAAACAACAGAAATGCATACTATCTTCAACAAAGCTAAACACAAGATCAAAGTGTTGCTGTTAATTTTGGTATCTAGTGGTCAATGTGTCAAGAAGTTGTATAATGTTGGAGTCAAACTTTTGAGTAATAACATATTTACATATATGTCTTTTGGTTAATTGTGAAACTGGTGAGGCCGCACCTCGAGTACTGTGTTCAGTTTTGGGCCCCTCACTGCAAGAAAGACATTGAGGCCCTGGAACGCGTTCAGAGGAGGGCCACGAAGCTGGTGAGGGGTCTGGAGCACAGGCCTTATGAGGAGCGGCTGAGGGAGCTGGGATTGTTCAGCCTGGAGAAGAGGAGGCTCAGGGGAGACCTTATAGCTCTCTATAACTTCCTGAAGGGAGGTTGTGGTGAGCTGGGGGTCGGCCTCTTCTCTCGTGTAATCAGTGATAGAACTAGAGGCAATGGTTTCAAATTGCGCCAGGGGAGATTCAGGCTGGACATTAGGAAATATTACTTCTCGGAAAGGGTAGTCAGGCACTGGAATGCACTGCCCAGGGAGGTGGTGGAGTCACCGACCATGGGAGTGTTCAAGAAACGTTTGGACGTTGTGTTGAGGGATATGATTTAGTTGGGAAGTATTGGATATGGTTGGACTGGATGATCTTCTAGGTCTTTTCCAACCTTATAATTCTGTAATTCTGTAATTCTGAAATAAAAAAGTCCAGTTTACAAAATCTGATTTCTATGCTTTTGCAGTTTTGAAAACGCATTTATGAGCATTATCACCTGCTTATGCAAGTAATAAATTATACATTCTCTGGAAAATTGCAGACTAATTTCACACCTTTTGGTTTAAGTAAGCTTTCTTGGCAGAATGCTGGGATTTGAATTATCACCCAGTAAAATGCATGGTCTGAAAGGTTGCTGCTGTTAATATCATTATTAATCACTTTTGTTACAGTAATTTCTAAGAGTCAACCAAGAATGTGCTCTGTTGTGCTAAACAGGGTACAAATACAGCAATGGTGGGATAAGATAGTAACTTGGAGAGAAACGTTAAAAATTAAGGAGAGAATGTAGCAATCACAATGATAAAGGCTGAACTGAGCGGATGCTTGTGTCTTATGGCAAGGACGTACAGTGGTCATGCACCAGGCTCGCATTAGGAAAGGGATCCCCATTTAGATCCTAGCACCTAGTGACCACGCACTAAGTCAGACTGGACTTCTGTTATGGTTTCCTGGGGCTGTTAAAACATCTTGAAGGTGCTGGGAATGAGAACATGACCCCATGCACACCCTTAGGATGCTGATAGACACTGCTGGAACAGAAGAGAAAAGCATGGCCATACAGAGGCTCAACTCTGGGAAGTCCAGTCATAACTGCAGAAAGGTCTCAGAGTCTGAGGCTCCCTGTCTGGCTTTTTTCTATGATCGTTAAGGCTGGAGAGTATATCTGAAGTTTTACCTCATTTGCCCAGGGAACAGAGAGGGATCACTGTGGATCTGTTTGCCCATAGGCTGTTGTCTGCTGTTTGACTGCTGCCAGAATAGAATTATTGGAAGGAGATACAATATTATGGAATAGTTTATTTTAAAATAAGAGCTTACAGGTAAGTGTCTTTTCAGCTTTGTCTGCTTTTCTAACAAGATGACACATTAGATGCTATACAAGTTATTAAACGTCTAGCCTGTATCAGATGCAGGACATCACAAAAAATCACACAGTTATCACAGGCCAGCAGACATGAGGATTTATAATCCTTGTCTGGATTATAGCCCTGCTGTAAATGCGTAGGAAGCTATTGCTTTCGCTACTGACTGTGCCACCTAAGAATTTGGTGTTAAGGGCTGAAAGTAGCACTGATAGGATGCTTTTTCTCCCATAGTAAATGAAAAGAAATAACAACAACAAATCAGCAGCACAATTGTAAGAGTAATTGTATGAGACCCTGAAAACAATCAGTATCTATTTTGTCAATACCATCCTCCCTTTTAAAATCTCATTATATTGCAGATGCAGAACTTAGCTGAGGTCTTGCTTTTTGTTTTTATGACATGGTTTTAATTCTCATGAAAGAAATAGCATTAGAAAATTAAATCATGTTTTTTATCCACTGAACAGACACAAACATACTGTAGTCAACATCTGTGTTAGCATCTGCACTGTAACCTGCTGTGTACCTCATCCTAGGCCAATAGGTGAAAAAATAGTTTAGTTACAATGTTAATATATGTAAATTTTCTGTAATCAAATATTTCTGTCTTTGGCCTATCTGACACATATAATCTAATCAAAAAAAGGTATTTTTACAGCACTCACTACTGTAGTTTCTGAATGCCTTGCAAATATTTTACATTATTAGCATTTTAAAACTAAGAAAATTATATTTCTATAAAGAAATACATGGAGACAGAGATTATATCTTTCTTCCAGCATAATCTGCTGTTTTAGGAAGTTTTTTTAACCTCTTTATTTCATCTCTTTTTTCTTTTTTTTCTTCTTTTTTTTCTTCTTAGTCTATTGTTTTTATAAAGGAGACTTTGTAACATCATTGCAAGCACTGGTAAAGGAATTCAGATTTGATGGGTACTGTCTGTCTGTTAGGTACTTCTTCTATTCAACAAATCCAAAACACAAAGTTCATTCTTCTGTAGGATTATATTTAACATTGCATTTTGTTCAGACTGGTATCTCATGCTTAGCGAGTGCTTAAGTTCCACTGACTCCAATGGTCTTTGCTAGAAGTTAATCATATATCATTACATGCATGTTCAAATGAGGATTAAATTAATCATGCTAGATTAGAGTATTAGATCTCAAAGAACTGTAGAAGATTTCTGCCCATGTACATATTACCTGATGACAAACCCAGGATTCCTTCGTTTAATGCTGGTAACTGAAGTGAAGCTGATTGATCCTGTAACAGAAGAGAAATGGTTAAGAAATCTTTGATTTGTCTTCCTGAAGTCTTCATAGGTTTAGACCTGGATTTAGAATCCAGTGTGAAATTTCTGAGTGTGCTGGATAAATGTTTTCGGTGGCAGCTTAGTACTTTTCCATTTTACTTATCATGTACCAAAAGTACTGTCAATTTTTTAACTGTGTGGAGCTTTCTGAAGGGGAAACACAAATGAACATGCAGGAGTAATGTATGGCATGCACACAGAGTGTAAACATTAGTAAACAGGTTCCAGAGCAACTCCAGTATACATCATTAAGAAATTAGAATGTTGCAGGGAAGTCATGATAAAGTGTAGCATTGTGTCTCTAATTTTTAGCCCTTGAAACCAGTGAAATGTGAGTCAGGTTTAATTATTACCACATTTGGGCGGCAAAGGGGAAAATACTGAGGGATAAAAATTAAACAAAATAAGTGACTGCTTTTGTGGGTGGTGAGAAACAGCAATGTTTCTGTTATAAAGGTAGAAACAGTCGTCACAGATACAGAGATCTGGTTCCGGACCCAGTTAAAGTGTATGTGGAAAGTCAGCCAATATGTAACAGTATTGCTAAAAGTGAAAGGAAAAGGATAAACGTGTGGGGAAAACCCCAGCACAGTGGATTTCATAATCTACAGGTATCCAGTTTTACTTTCAAATGTAAACACAGCAGAATTGTTGCATCTCTGATTCCCAAAAATCCATGAACTTGTGATTTTGCTTAGAGCTGTATACTCTAGGAACAGAACAGACACCATGAACTGAAGTTCTTGACTCCTGAGCTAACACTAGAGCAAGATGGGTTGCAGTTGAAATAACTGCAAACATTTTAATGCTTGTCAAAAATCCTTTCAGACCAGTAACCTTTGCTGGCATTCAAAAAGGATTTAAAAGTTTCTGTCAGTAAGTATGATAAGATGATGCTGAGGTTGGTTTTTGATTTTGTTTTTGTTTTAATTTGTGGAATCTGTTGGAAAATATGACATTTTTTTTCTGATTCCTATGCTTGCAAATGGAGTCAATAAAGCCATCAAAGTTTCTCAGACATTTGACTACAAAGCAACAGGAGTTTAAAGATAAGACTATAGATTTTTTTGCAAGGAAATTACAAGAAGAAAATAAGCAGATAACATTTATGAAAAGAAAAAAAAAAAAAAGGAAAGGAAAAAAAAGTAGTTACTATGCCAGGGAATATGTTGAAGACTGCTTACGTGATCTTTCTTAGGATAGCAACACAAGTCAGGAAATCTCATACTACTGGGAAATCTCTAAATGTACCAGAAGCAACTGACAAGTGTAAAGCTATTCTTGGAATACAGCAAAGCTACAACAAGCTAAAAAAATATTTCAACAGTATGTCTGACAACAGAATCAAAAAAATTAAAGACATGAGTTCAGTTGTAAAGTCAGCCTTGGATGGAAATGGTGTTAGGTTGATATTTGAATTTGACTGCCTGCTCAGGTGGTGTTTGGATTACATGCTGGGTATATTTGCACAGTTTTCATTGCATCATTCTGAATTAATCTGAACTAAAACAAAAATATCCTCATAAATAACATTGGAATAGGAACTTCATAGTGGTATCTATAATTAATTCTGAATCACATTAACCGAAAAGGAGTATAACGTAGTAATGAAGTAGCATTTATACTGATGATCTAACAGCAGTCGTATAATGTAGTTAGATATATTTTCCCCGTCCTGGTCTCAAACATTTTCATTAAGAAAAAAATGAACCCTTATTTGAACAGTGGAGCTAAATTCCTTCTTGCAGTGCCGTATGCTCATTTAGAATTTATTAACGTTTTGAAGTTTGTTCTTCTGGCTAGAAAATGCTGATTACAGCTTAAAATGTAGGAGGGCTCTTTGAGTAAAACAGCATCCCTTTTTCTCTAGAGGCATCTAAATTGGTTATGCAGCTTTTCCACTTGAGGATAATATGTAACTAGCAGGAATAGAAATGTACTTTTTTACTCTGGGATCAAATCTCCAATGTTATTTTGTGTTATTAATTATTTTTCTATCTGAATGTATTTTTTTCTTTGTTTTACCTTAGACTTCTAGGCCCTGATTTGAAGTCTTCAGAATTACAGAGGCTACTCTTGTCATTCCATAAATTGACTTACTTAGCATTTATTCTGCAATAAGAATAATCTTATCAGATAAAGGGTAGTTAACCTTAAAAAAATGCATTTTAACCACTTAGACAACTGACCTTTTACATACATCTTTCACAGCTGATCATCAGTTCAAGAATCAGAAAGAAGTGTTACTTATATTGCATAATAGGTTCCTGTTAGGTGTCTGTTACTGAAAGGGTTAGAGCAGCTCTGCTGTGCATTGCTTGGGAATGAACAATCCTCTTGATAAACTACCATTTAGAAACACAGTGGTTGTCATAGCTATTTCCAAGTCAAGACTGGTTTTCATAGAACTGTTCTTTAATAAATGTTTGTCTGTGGAGGTGCTACAACCCTTGTGATATAACTTTTAAAAATATAACTATGTGGATAATAGTCTTGGTGTCTTCCAGTTGTGAAACTAAATGAACCCAAGCCATCTTTTCCTAAGAATTAGTATAAAATGAGAAAGTTAGGCATAATGCTAACTCTTACAGCATTATGTTAATTACACCTCTGTGTCCCAGACATGCTGTACTTTAAATATCCAGTTTAGGGTACTTTTCTTACTTGCCTTCTAACATACAGACAGTGAAGGAAGCAAACTAATCATAGAAAAGGTGATGAATTTGCTGGACAGCACATTGAGTCTTTCCTTTGACTTCCTGTGATTTCTTTGTTGCTATGCCAAATCCACAATGTTTGGAATGGGCTGGGTATCAAAAGGCATATGGGAAGGAGCTGCAGACTTGCCACACCGAACAGATATTCTCACCCAATCTGTCATAGCAGGGATTTATACATGCTGGCTCCAGATCATTTTGAGAAAGGATTCTGAACAATGCAATTCATGCCAGAGCCAAGAATTTAGGGGACTAACATGTTGCTTAAGACAAAGATTCAGGACTTTCCTGTAGTTAGGCAGATGCTTCCTTATCTTTCTCTTGTCAGTAAAAATGTTGCACTGTAAGTTTTTTAAGGCTTCATTTCTGCAGGCTTATGTGTAATGATCTTTCAGTTTCCACAACAAAATAAGGTATTAAGACAGAAATCCCTGCTGAATCAAAACAATTGTACAGACCAGCGTCCGGCTTCTTTCCAGTGAGAGTCAGGGGATCACATCTGCAATCTGCACTTGAGACTTTCTATAAGACTCGCCATTTATTAGTTTGAATCTTCTGCAAGAGCATCCCATGGGATGACTGAAAAAAAGATCCACTTCGTTGCTTCCTAATATACCTTCAGCAGGCAAAAACGTCAACATACTTAAAAGAACAGCTCTGGGGTAAATAGGGAACGTGAGCTGGATATCCAAGCTGCGCAACAGCCCCTTATGATTCTTTGTCTGCTTTCTCCAGCCTTTTGTTCCAAAATGAGCATCACAGGAATGTCATCATGACAATAGGTTCTCAGTTAAACTGGGAGCAGACAAGGTTGCCACAGAATTAATTCAGCTAAAGACACTGCAAATTTTGGAGCTGGGCAGAGGACTAGGCTGCACTGTCCTTTTCTCTCCCTCCATTTACTCCCAGAGAAATGTCACCTCAGGTTGGTTGAGACAACCTAGTGTTCAGTAATGAGAAAGAACAGAAATTGCTAAGGATTCCCCTCTTCCTAGGTCTGCCTTCTGCTACTCAGCCCAGTTAAAGCAATGAGTGTTTGCATAAGCCCTGAGATGAATCTGTGTTGATACCGCTTTCCAATTCCTTTGGACCAATTCTGTCTGGTGGGGGAGAGCTGGTTTCCTAATTTTGTAGCTAAATCTATGTGAAAAGTCTATGGGTATTCTAGATTTCTGTCTTTTAATTTTAATTTTAATGCCTGACTGCCTTGCGGTTACTTCCATTGCTTTTCTATGAAGTGTGGTCGTGCAGCTGGGAGGTTGCAAACATAAGCTAATCGTTCTTTTATCTTTCTTGCCATATCATTATTCTTCTGGGACAGAATCTAACTGCCATGGAAGTTTTCTTAATGCTCCAACTCTAATTTCTTGCTGACCACTGCTGGCCTGATAATGATACTCTGACATTTTTCTTTTTTTCTTTTTTTTCTCTTCCCCTTGGAGTTTTATACTTATCTTTCTGGCTTTTGTTCCCAAGTACTTATGTGTGACATAGATCCTGTCTACATTTAGAATTATCTCTTTCTTCTGTCAGTGAAGTTACTCTTTTTATGCCTCAAAGGTGTGACTGTGTTCTCCAATGACCACTTGTGGCTTATGTATTTGAACATCAACTTATTTACCACCCTTTCACGCACTCCTTTCTGGTTTGAGACTTTTTCTCTAACTCTCTTTGCAGTATTAATATTCCTATCTTCCTTACCCTCCTTGCTTTGGAAATTCTCCTGATTGCTATGGGATGTCTGTAGGGAAGGAATGAGGGCAAAAGAATTTCTAACAATGAGGAGAGATGACCAGCAAAAAGCAGCAAGGTTTGGGTAATCCACTGAAATGTCTTGTAGACAAAAGGACAGCAGAGCTTTTCTATGGGACCCTGTTTCTTTTGAAGTATCATTAAAGAATGGGGACATCTCTGCTGGATATTAGTGATATCCCAGAAGTGCATTTACTCAACATCTGAAGTTCTAAAGGAGGATGGGGGAAGGGAAATTGCTGTATATATTTAATGATTTGCATAATGGTATTCAGGTTTGGCAATAAGTGTTTACATGTAAAGTTGTCTAGCATTTTCCATTACAGGATCTTGATATTTAACCACTTGTATGAGTGGGCTGCAGTTAAGCCCTTCAAACTAAAGTTTTGCATAAGTCTATTTATTATTTTACAGATAAAGCAACTCAGCCTTTTTGATCATTTAGATAAATGGAATTAAAAACAAAAAAAAATCAATGATCAATGGATTTTTTTTTATAGCTATTACACTATTGAGTTCTAATAATTCTTTTTTTTTCAATGTCAATCTGATATTTGACACGGAAAGAAAGAGGGAAGAGTTGCCACAGGGCATCATTTCAGGCTGTCATTTGTCCTGACTGCAAATTCATCTAGCTTTGTTTGAATGGGCAGTGATTTCAAATTAGGGTATGGCAGCAAACTCTAGGCAGGAGAGCCAGTATGCAGCCTTCCATCCCACAACCGAGCCACAGCGCTGAGGGAGCAGGCTCTGCTTGTGCTGAACAGACGGATGAACCCTAGGGGCTGTGTGGGCCCTTACTCTGCCTGTGCCTCTCCTGGCTCAAGCAACTGGCACCTGTGAGGGATGGAGAACAAAAGAGACTGTCCTTTCTTTGCAACAGTTGTGTGGAGAGGAATGAATCCATCATTCAATGTGGGGAAAGGGAGGAGGGCAGAGCGCAGAAGCCTCTAGCCTGTATAATTGTGGCTGGTGGGGTGTTAGCTTTTGTGATTTTTTTGCCTTGATTGGCACAGATCTGTTCTGAGAGGGTGAGGATCTCTGATTGCTCACATGTAGACAGCACCTCCCTGTAATAGTGTTCTAGGGGTTTTTTTGGTCTCAATGTTTCCTTTAAACAAGATAGAAGTGTTTATACCTATGTATTAACAGAAGACTTACCTGGGAGCTAAAAGAGCAATATCCTCTTGCTGTAATCAGCTCACATGGAGGAGACTGCTCATCACATGTTATTAACTGTGGCTACCCGACTACATGACTCCCACTATCCACACTATAAGAACAGTTGTGAAAATAACTACAGACTCACTTTTACATGCACTGGAACAAGAGTTTATTAGAGCTGCAAAGACAGCAACCAAGAGTGAGAAAGTTCCAGAATTGAAGCTGGCTCTGTGACCTTTATTTAGCCACCTGTGTTTTTGAATTACGCTACAGTCTTTAATTGCATGATCAAAGTGAGCTTCTCCTTATTAGTGCAAAACATGTGTTTCCCTCACTTGCAATAAATAAAATGGTTGCCTTCAGAGCCCCATACTCATTTGCAGCAGAAATTTTTCATCTCTAACATGAGACTAATAACTATTACCCTGCCCAGCAAGGGTCATGGAAGGTAATCCATGCTTAAGAAGTACTCAGAAGCCGCAGCAAGTCAGCTAGCCTAAGAAGATTCGACAAACTGAATGTGGATGATACTTGGTAAATAAAGCAGAAAGCTAGACTGGGTGATGAAGGTAAAAATAAATATTAATCAGCAGCATCCAGTGAACTTCTGCTCTTGTACATAAAAAATAATTGGATGTTGATGTAAATTAACATGGGTAACTTCTCATTCTCACTTTTCTTAATTTTCCAGTATTTTACTTAAATTTCCTTTGGATGCTTGGAAGCATCTTTTTTTTTTTTTCTTTGCGTGAAATACATTATTGTGCTTGGACAGGAAATTATTTCTGACACATCCAAGCAATAAGGACAGCAGCATATTCTAACTTAATTCAAGCATGAAATATAAGCATGAACTTTAGCTTGCATAGTTACACATTTTTTCAATGGTCACAAAGTTATCCTGTTGAACTTAAGGCAACAGCAATTAAAAAATGACAGTATTTTCCTGCTGGGTGTTTCAGTACTTATTTCCACATACTGGGTGGAGTATGTACTTGAATGGAACTGGAGAGTGGGAGAAACCTTTTCAATTTTTATTATACCTTACAGAATTTGGTAATTCAGTCCTATCTCTTCAAAAACCCATTGCTTTTCCAAGCAAAGTTATCAGTCTGTCATGCTGTTGTCTCCTGTCATAAAACTGTCATCACACTCTCTCTGATGTGGCAGTGCTGGGGCACTGGCAAAACTTCTTGGCTAAATGGTGCTCAGATTTTGCATGGCAAGCTAGGTTACTGCAATGAAAGTCACATGCCTCTTCTGCCACAATGTGGGAGCTACCATGCCTTTCATTAATGTCATCAAATAATATCTTGACTTCTGGATATATTCCCACCCCATTTGAGGTATCAGCTGTTTATTCCCTCACTCTCAACTCTCAGCTTTTCGTAACTCCTTATAATTTGTTGAGCTATCACCCTTTCAAAAACTTGCTTTTTTAAATTTTTTTTTGAAAAGTGCTGGGAAAGGGTCTCTGTATCACTGACTGTTTATCAAAATAATGGTTGTTTTTTCCATCTGAGCTGTGCGTAGGGTCATATTGCCAGGAAAGATCTGTAAGAATCAAAGAACTGGAGGAAAAGCTGGATTGGGGGGAGCCCCTGAAAATAATTTCATCCAAGACCACCTGCAAAGCAAAGCAAAATTGTGTAATCTTATGTTCCAAGACAGTGTTTTAACCCTATAGTCATACTGTTGGGTTTCTTGACTGCATTTGCTATATCTCCTAATGTTGTTTTATCAGAAAATATGTTGTAATTGGTTGTTTTAATGATATATGACAAATTCATATGCATCTTGTACCTTTCAGGTCAGTTTAATTCGCTCACCATGTAATTCTCAAAAAAATTTTTAAAGACCTATTTAATTTAAAGGTTAAATAATCTCCTTAGATTCCAATTTGCTGAGTTCAGGCTGCTATAAAGAAAATATGTAGTCTAACCTTAGCTTGAAATGATATATATGCTGAACAAATGTTGTTTACAGGTGATACATCCAAACAAAACTATAGCTATATCTTAATTTGATTTTCTACACTATCCACATATTTTAATGATGATTGACAAGAGCTCTAGAAGACTATAAAGTTTTGGGGTTTTTTTCATAAATATTTTCCAAGAAGTCGCCAAGCCTTTGAGTCTTCCATTAATCACTATTTTGTTGTAGAACATTATCTTCTGAAGGTGTAAATGTTTCTTGTCAGAACTATTTTAACTAGCTGCTTTCACCTCGTATTCAGTACTTTTTACTGGTTTTGTATGTTTCATCACAGGCAATAAGTAATGTTTCCATGAACCATTTTCCATTAAATTCCTCTTGAGAATGTGAAAATGGCAAACTTTTTTAACGCCTAAAAATATAATGTGATGTTTTTACCAGAGACTATTCTGTGATTGAAGGTTCACATTCCAAATAGCTGCAAGTTCTTTACCATTAAATGTAGATCCAATTTTATTCTATTGTAGTTGTTAGTTCTGACACAGTTATGGTCTCCATGGAAGTTTGTGACCTTGACTCAGGCATTTTTAAAATAATAAGATTGACTAGACTAGTGATACAAACTGAAAAAAAAATTCGTTAAGTTTCTGTGGGAATGGTGTGTCATCTCTGTAGGACAAACTAGGGCTATCTAAAACATCTCAGCTATATATTGGCATATAATAATCTGTTTGAATTCCTCTTAGTGTGATCCACTTCCTGCATTTGCAAAACTTTCCTTGTTTCAAAATGTATAAAATGAGGTGAAGTTGCATTTTTGTGTATTTTTTTTTCCTTTGAATTAGTAACATACAGTGCACAATACTTAAGCTGTACTCCTAACCTGCCATGCTCTCTGAATTTTATCTTGTAACGGCTTTTTTCATCAGTGTCTTATCTGTAGATACTGTTTTTTTTTCCCTTTGACTACTAGTACCATATCTTTCTTTGTAAAAGAGATGTAAAAATGGTTTTGGCAAAACCCATCTTCAGTGAGTGAAAAAAAAAAAGGCATAAAGATTTACCCTATTAGTATCTCAGCACTAGCATTTCTTCCTACAAAAGAAATGGCACTTTCAGGGTTATACAGGCTACCCCTGTAAAACCTTTATTTGGCACCTCTGTGTACCGAAACTGTCCAACTAGCTGATAAGCGGGCACCTTGCCACTGAAGCAGATGGGCATAGCTGCAGAGAGCCAAAATACAATGTATGTGCATCAAGTGTGGATGTTGGTGGCAGACTTCCCAGTCAGTGATGTCTTAACGATTAAATGTCCCAAGTTTTTGCATCTGTAGCTAGAGAGATGCCAGACTTACTCCTGGATGGTCTTTGAAAATGTCTCCTGTTTTATTTTTATGTTATAAATAACTTTTTAAGAATGCTTGATCTAGAAGGTATTTGAGAAAAGAAGGTCAACCTTAAAGGAAATAGTAACGATAACCTTTCCCAGTTAAAAAAAAGAGGCACATGCTCTCACCCAAAACTGAGATGCAAAATGAAGTTCCAGAGGAAGGAGAAAGAAAGCGTTATTTAGGGTACTGAAGATATCCAATGGTGAAAAGCACCAGGTACTTTCAGAGAAAAAAAAAAAATCAGATAAAATCAGAGAAATGCAATTACCATAATTTTACCAACAAAGAAGGATTTGGAGGTTATGTCATGAATGTAAGAGCCTCAAAGGCATGAATAAGGAACGTTATGTTATTCTTTGATTGTATCACATTTAGGAAAATAGAATTTGGCAAATCTGTGTTTATTAAGAGGGCTTATCCACAAAATTACCTGATTACATCACCATTTTATTCTCAGAACTGGAAGAACCTATTGCATGCAATACTTTTAATGTTTTTTGGGTGCAAGTTGAAAGTGAAGGAAAAGACAGTTTCCCTAAGATACACTGAGAAAGTTTTTCTTTGTTTCCTCAATAATACAGAGCCAAACATGCATACAGAGTGAGGTACAAACCTTCCTGAGGAAGACCATAATTTATCCCATAAACAAAGTGTAATGTATTCTGCTAATTTCCGGAAAGTCAGATGTTGGTTGACTGAAAAAAAACATGTTGTGTTAAAATATATTCATCTTGACAGCTGGATGTACCAGAAGGGAATAACGGAAGGGGAATTGTGTTCTTTACATTCCTCCCTCCCCTCCCTGTGACTCATTAGTGTCACTCAGTCAGTCACACTCATGCGGGGCGTGGTGACAATCTCACAGGTATGCATTCCCTATACAAGGAATTTGTGTCTAACACTGTGCTCGCCATACAGTTCCATGAAGCTAGTTTTTGTGCCTCTAGAATTTGGTTCCATCCACTCCAACTGTACTAGCCTGCTAAATAAAATTCAGTCTGGCTCCATAGTACAGTCGGCTTTAAACAGCTGTGCTAGTTGGGGTCTCTTTAAAGAGACACTCTGCACATCCGGTGTATGTATGTTTATTATCTCCAAAGAATGGAAATTGACCTTTTCAGTTGACTGGTACTTTCAAAACAGCCACGAACCTCCCAAAACAGAGCTGCCAACCAGTGACTTTGAAAGTTTGTGTGCTCTGTTCCCCAAACCTGAAACACAAACTCTCCTAGTATCTTAACCACCTCCCATGTTTTTCCGAAATTTTTGAGTGGTCTTAGGAATTTTTGAAAATTTGTGCTTTAGAAGACAGTTCAGAGAAAGGTAAAAAGCACCTGATAGTCCTCACTTATTTTTCCTATGACAAATATGTCTTTAGCTTCAATTGAATCTCCTTTGGAATATAAACACCAGGGACTGAAATCAAAGCCCTGTGAACTCAATGGTCAGGCTTCTCATAGCTTTGACTGTTAAGGAGTTAAGTCAAAGAAAATGAAAGGAAAAAAAACAATGCCTGGGAATCTGAATACAAACCTCTCAATTTACCAAAAAGATCCTATTGTTAGGATCTTTAAGATTGCTTAGTTTTAGCAAGAATTTTGATGTATTCACTGAGGGAGATGGATTCCCTTTATAAATAGTTGCAATTGGCACTCAAACACTGAAGCATCAATAAGAGTATCTAGATAAATGTCAGTAGACTACTGTTCCTAGCAACAGTATCTATTGATTTTTTTTTTTGCATTCTGTTAAAAATGAACACTGAAAGAATTCTGAGTGTCCTGATTTGTATTTTTAATAGGGGATTTAAATGGGTACAGCTGCTAAAAGCTCCATTAAAATAAACTGTGCAATGACTAAATTATAATCAAGATTTTCCTTTTTGGGTGTTTCCGAAAATGCCAGAGACACCAAGGAAACAGTCAATATATGTGTAGCTCCACCAATATGCTGATGTCTGAAGCAAATTATGGCTTCCCACTTTTCCAATGAGAAGCCCTTTTCATTAGATTACAGCAAGAATATGTTTCTTATTTTTATTTTATCTGGACAAAACCACCTTGCCTTCCTGGCTGTTCATTGTCCAGTTCAAGCAGGAGGGAGAGGCAAAGTTCCCACCCAGGTCTGGTCACTCAGCAGAATAAGTAGACTCCCCATAGGGCTTCCTGACATTGATAAGTACCTAGAGAAGTGGTCTTCAGCTGGTGAGGCTGGTTTACCCTGGGTAAAATGCAAGCATGTGGCAGGGTGAGCATAGCAGAGAGTCCACATGGAGAAGCACCCCCTTCAGAGGGGTTGGACAGTCAGTGGGGCTTGTTGGACCACTCTCAATAACTGCTGCCATCAGTGGAAGCTCTTGGTAGGGTGGTGGTCCCAAGACTGGGCAACGTCAGAGAGAGAGCAACACCATTTCTTTCTAACAGGCTATTCACATATCCTGCAGAAGAGCAGTTACACAGTCGATTCTTGAGCATTTTCCCAAATATTTCTTAACAATTGAAGCAGACCTGTACATACAGAACCGTTCTTCCTCCTATCACTTTTGTGCTAAATGTGTGGGATTTTTTTGCAGCGCGTTCGTTCCGCAGTATGAGTCAGTCTAAGTGAAGCCTTGGATAAAGCAGTAGCAGTTTATAGTAGCCAATGATCTTGTTCATGTTTCACTTTCATTGGTAATTCATCTGTAAAATGTTCTGTAGTGCCACAAGTTACAGTGAAATTTTACAGCAACAATTCCTAAGATTTAATAATAAGAAATATCCATAGAACACAGCTTGAATTCCTGTGAATACAATTTCTATACTGATCACTATGTATGAATGCTGAAGAAATACGGGGTTTGAAATGCTTAGTGTCTTAAGAATGGTCTAGAAGGCAGGGTTTGAAAAAATTCTTTCAAAATATTTCTAGCTCTTGCACTGAAGAACCAAATGACCTCCAAAATCACATAATTCTTTTTCTGCACCAACTATAACAGGGATTTAACAGCTGATAAGAAATGCTCAAAAAATAACGCCATTTCAAAGCCATGATTTCAAGTTTTTACATCTTGTACAGCATTGATTTCTAGTGCTAGTAGCTCTTCAGGTAGATCCTGGTAGATTCCTGTTGGAATTGAAGCAGAGAGGTATAAGAGGATCAAAACAGCAATATTTTAAGGTTTGCTATTTCCTGAGCACCTCATGTTATGTCTTGAAAAACAGAGATATTACTAGAATTCCCATATAAAGAAAGCATTTTGAGCTCTGTTTAGGTGAGAATTATCTGTATATAATTTTTCTGTTACTTACATTTAATTAGTCATTTCTATTTTATAATCTCTTTCACAAATAAAAGAAAGAATGATGAAAAAAATAGGAAGGTAACATAAGAGGAAAAATATCAATCCATCTGTGAATATATGCATGTATATGTATGTGTCTACAGCTGGGTGGATATGTACTGTGTTGCAGTGAATTGAGTATTCAGATATTTGAAGTTTCTTCCTGCTGGTTAATGTTTCACAACAAAGATGTGATCAAAAGAAATATAGGAATGGAATGATGAGTGAATCCAAACCAATTAAATCTCTACTGCTAAGTCAAAAAGAGGCAATAAATATGTCCTGTTAAAATTTCTGCTTTACCTTACTTTCTTTAGTACATAAAATTCACTTTTGTTAAAAAGGTCGTAAGCTTTAACATATGGATGCAGAAGAAACCTTAAAAAAAAAAAAACAAGAAGAAAAGAATTTGAGATGACAAGAAGAAAATTTCTCTGCTTCCCATTTGTAAGAATGGCAGAAATACTGTCTTTTTAAAAAAACCTCTTTTTAAAGTAAATCCTTAGTTACGGAATACTTCATTTGGTGATAAAAAATATTTGGAACACCCTAGTGTAACATAGTAGACTGACTGAACAATGCTAAAATGTAAATTATGTATTTCTGTATGCTTACTTTTACGTTTTGGTCATTCACCCTTATAGCGTCGTAAGAAAGGAATAATTATTTATTATGAATAGAGTGACTACGCTGAGAAAATATTGTGTATCTTTTATATGAAAGCTGTATGAATGGGCTGATATGTCTGCTGCATTGTTCATGGGCTCTTGAAATGGAGGTTTGTCATTTAGTGTTTAGGGTAATAATATTTTAAGATGGTACAGCTGGACACTGAAACAGAAGCTGAAAAACAAATGAAAGTAATGCAGTACCCAAAAGCAGCTGCCATGTTAGCACTTCTCCCAGTCTTTTCCACTAAAACCTGAAGAGCTGTCCATCCAAGAAAAAGAAAATGAACAAATGAGTGATTCAGGTTTAAGCTTTGATGTACCATCAGTGTGTGTAGGATACCAGAGACAGTAGTTCTCAGAAGATGTCTCCTCGGTAGTCCTTTGGGGTCTCACAGTCATTCACAGAGGCAGTCAGCTCCGGTGTATGCACATCCTGCAGCAGAGCAGGGGACTGCAGCATACAGGAGGTGTCCTGGGCCAGGGAAACCGCGGGGGAGCACAGAGACCCACCAGGAATTGGCAGCTCTCTCGAGGACAGCTGATGTGGCATGGGCAGGGACAGAAGTACGGACAGCTACCCCCCAACCTCAAAAAAGGCAGCCCTGGGAAGCACCAGAGACCAGGAGCCCTGCCAACAGGGTGAGCAAACAGGGCATGGCGCGGCAGTTCACATAGCAGGGTGCGCAGGGAGGGCACCTCTTTGAAGTAGAGGCATTGCACTGGCCGAGTGGGAGACTTGAGGTACACAAAACCCAGTAACTGGGCACTGTTATTTGACCACCTTCACAGGTAAAGGGCACTCATCCTACCTGACGCTCAAGGCAGAATGGTGGGCACCCATCTGAGGACAAAGGCTGCAGCTCTGGCTGGGGGGTCTGCACCGTCTACCCAACAGTGGCTGATGCCTTCACCCCGATGGAGCTGCTGAAGGGAGAGAAAACGGTGCAGACCTCTGACTGCAGGAAGTGCCCAGACCATCTTCCTGGGGAAGGGACAGGCAGCGGACCTGCCTGCAGTTTTGGCCAGGTGGAGGAGCTCCTGCAGGAGGTATCTGAGCTGCAGGAGGCAGAGAAGGCTGCAGTGCATCAGGGAGGATTAGGATTTAGGTAGCTGGTTCCAAGTGCAGTCTGCTATGGACTCATTTTTGGCTAAACAGCCAAAAACTCTTCCACTGGCACACACAGAAGGGAGGGAGGCCAATAATGCAGAAGAGTGGAAGCTTGCAATAGCAAGGACCAGCAGGAGGAAGAGGCTTCCCCTAAATCCCGAGGTGCCCTTGCAGAGCTGCTTCATTACTCCACAGCCTGATCTGTTCCCTGTATAACAGCCAGCGCAACTAAGAAAAGGTGACAGGTGATAGTAGTAGGTAGCTCTCTTCTGAAAGGTACAGAGGCACCCATTTGCCAACCTGACTTACTCACTGGAGAGAGGTGAGCTGCTAACTGGGGGCTTGTATCAGGGATAAGTGGAAAAGAGGAAATTGACTGGAAAGGGGGCAAAAGAAAGACCCAGGGAACTACAGGCCAGTCAGTCTCACCTCTGTGCTTGGCAAGGTTGTGGAGGAGATCCTCCTGGAAACTATGCTAAGGCACATGGAAAATAAGAAGGTGATTGGTGACAGCCAACATGGCTTCACTAAGGGCAAATTGTGCCTGAACAAATTTGGTGGCTTTCTATGATGGTGTTACAGCATTGGTGAACAAGGGAGGAGCAACCAACATAATCTACCTGGAGTTGTGCAAAGCATTTGACACTGTCCCACATGACATTCTTGTCTCTAAATTGGAGAGACGTGGGTTTAATTGGATGGACCACTTGGTGGATAAGGAATTGGCTGGATGGTTCCACTCAAAGAATTGTGGTCAATGGCTTGATGTCCAGGTGAAGAACAGTGACGAGTGGTGTTCCACAGGGGTCAGGACCGTTGTTGTTTAACATCTGTGTTGGCGACATGGACAGTGGGATGGAGTGCACCCTCAGCCAGTTTGCCGATGACACCAAGCTGTGTGGTGCAGTCAACATGCTGGACGGAAGGGATGCCATCCAGAGGGACCTTGACAGGCTTGAGAGGTGGGCCTGTGCAAACCTCATGAAGTTAAACAAGGCCAAGTGCAAGGTCCTGCACACAGATCAAGGCAATCCCAAGCACAAATACAGGCTGGGAGGAGAATGGATTGAGAGCAGCCCTAAAGAGAAGGACTTGGGGGTATTGGTAGATGAGAACCTGAACATGAGCTGGCAGTGTGTGCTTGTGGCCCAGAAAGCCAACCATATCCTGGGGTGCATCACAGGAAGCATGACCAATAGGTTGAGGGAGTTGATTCTCCCCCTCTACTCTGCTCTCGTGAGACCCCACCTGGAGTACTGCATGCAGCTCTGGAGTTCTCAGCACAAGAAGGAATTGGACCTGTTAGAGCAAGTTCAAAGGAGGGCTGCAAAGATGGTCAGAGGGCTGGAGCTCCTCCCTTATGAGGACAGGCTGAGAGAGATGGGGTTGTTGGAGAAGAGAAGACTCCAGGGAGACCTTATAGAAGCCTTCCAGTATTTAAAGGGGGCTTGCAGGAGAGATGGGAGACATTCTTTATCAGGGAGTGTCATGATAAGACAAGGGGTAATGGTTTTAAACTGAAAGAGGGCAGATTTAGAGTAGATATAAGGAAGAAATTCTTCACTATGAGGATGGTGAGGCACTGGAACAAGTTGCCCAGAGAAGCTGTGGATGCGCCTTCCCCCCCCCTCACCCCATCCCTGGAGGTGTTCAAGGCCAGGCTGGATGAGGCTTTGAGCAACCTGGTCTAGTGGAAGGTGTCTCTGCCCATGGCAGGGGGGTTGGAACTAGATGATCTTTAAGATCCTTAAGAACTATTCTGTGGTTCTGTGATTCTATGATATTTTACATTGGTGACATTTAAATTGCTTTGTTCTTTCTGTTTATGTGGAAAAAAAGAGAGTGCAGTTCTGCATAGTGCAGTGTTACTATCTTATTTTCTGTGTCACCAGTACAAGATTTTTAATGGGCTCTGTGACATTGGGAATTGTGCCTTGGAGGAATTTAGCTTTTGAAACAGCAAGGGTGGTGTGACCTGTGTCAGCCACTGAGGAATGAACCAAGCCCTGAATGTACCTTTTCCTCTCAGTTGACTGTGATGGAAATCTAGATGCTGCTTAGAGGAGGGTATCTGCATTGCAGATGTCTAAATGTGGGCAGATGGATACCATTCCTGCAGTAATGTGCTCTGTAGAAATCCACCTTCTCTTATGCAGAAGGAGTTGAAGATATGTATTCAGAAAAAAAGTAAATCTCTGCTGTGCATTCTGACCCCAACATAATACTGGCACATAAGAAAATGGAAACAAAACCAAAGAAACCAAAAGAAAAAAGGAGCCCAGTGAGTCCCACTTGAGCTGTAACTCCCTGACTATAAATAGATTGAGGGGTGACCACACGTCATAGCGATGTGCTGGGCTCTGGGCTTTCCCTTCATCCATTTGTGAGCTGACCAGAATGTGCCCCATTTCTTCTTGCCTTTTATGCTCATGAATCCTTCTCACACAAATCAAAGGGAAAATAGAGTTAATATTCTCCTGTATAAAATCAGGGTTCATAACTTAGCCCAAGGAGCTTGAAAGTTTATACATAGCCACTGGGTGCATAGAAACCTCTGGGAAGAAATTTTTAAGCAGCACTTGCTCAATATCTGCAAGCAGTGATTCCTCAGGAGTGAAAAAACAATCCAATAGTAATTTTCTCTTTGGTAGTGACCAGTTCTGATGCACTTGACAGTTCAGCAGCTTTCAGTCAGTTTTGGCAGATGACACTAATTATTAAAGTGTAACATAAAGGAAGTAAAATATCAGAGAGAATATTTACCTGAAGGAGGAGTGGGAAGGAGAAAACAGATATACATGTGTGAGTGATGAAAGGCTGAAGAGCCAAGGACTCACAGTGCCAAAGGGTTAAAAAATTCCCTGATAAACACAAGCAGACAAACTAGACTGTCATTGCAATTTGAGACAGATAAGTCCAATAACTCAAAAATAGATTGTAAAAAATCAATTCACATTCGCTTTAGAAACAAAAACTCACAAAAATTGACAGGGTCTTAGGGCATAATATTTTCAGATTTGGAAGAATCTGAAACGAAAATTGTAAACACTTCTAAAAAGAAAATAAGTAGCAAATCACTAATGACAGCAATTCAATTGCTTTGAATTGCACAAGATAATATCCTATAGGTCTGAAGCCCTTGTATCCCTCAGTCAAATGTGGTTACAATGGACTCACATATCCAAAAATAATTTGAGAGCAAGAGAAATACCTTGTAAAGTTCTGTGAAAAAGTGCTTGAAAATAATTTAAAATGCTCATATCTATCAGAGTTGCTCACTATTTATATTCAAAAGGTATGTGATGTATTTCTCCTTCAGGCAATGTGACAATAGTATTAGATGTGAGTTCTGGTTACCAGGTTTGTATCGAAGGCAGTAGTGTACTACCTGCACCTTTGGTTCTTGTGCCCTGTGAAATTAAGTCTAGTCATTTAATTTCTTTGACCTTCAGTGAAATGGATATAATGTGACTTAGCCAACTTTGAGAGAACTATGAAGAGGGATGTATGGATTCTTAATACTGTTACATGTATTTTAATATTTGAGTCTCCCATTCCCCAAGAAAAAAGACATCCTATATTAGTGATGACTCATAGCAAATTTTCAATCCTGTAACTACACAGATTTAATAAATCAGAAAGTAGGCAATTCTTCTCATAATTCTTTGTAGAGGCTTATAAATTTATGTTTACTTGGAGAATGTTAAGCCTATTATACCACATAAGAGCTGTATTTATCTAATGTATCTTACCAAAAAAAAGAAACTTTTACTGATTTGCTACAGCTTCACAAAATAGTAAGTATTTAAATCTTCAGTCTTAGCTTTCCAGTTATACCTCTTTCCAGTGTGGATTTCCATAAAAATAATAAGCTGTGTTGTCATTGCTATGCCTCCTGTCAGTGTCTCCTGCTTGGTCAAGTGTGTATTCATCAAGGTTCTTGTCTTGTTGATATGTGACTGCTGTAGCATTGTGGTGGCTTCTGTCAGATAATGCACTTGTCTTCAACTCCCACATAAGAGACAAAAATACAGCTATAAACCTTTGAAGAACTCTTATAAAATGTGTTTCTAATTAGATATATATAATAGAGAGTACCAGAGAGATCTGTTCATTGACACAGACCTTCAGAGCTGAATTTCTGCAACAATTTACTGAAGCACATAGACAACAAGAGGCATTTATGACTCCATGTGATCCAGACATAAGAGATGTGCTAGATCTGAAGCATCTGAAATAAGAAGCAGTGGGAAGCAGAAGCATCCTTGTATTTCAAGATAATTATACTCAGTGTTTGTCCACAGAATTCAGGCAGCAAACACTTAATATAACATTTCAAAAGGAAGCAGTTTAAAACATACTTTCAAAAGACATTTTTAAACCTTATCTGTAGTCTAATAACAGCCGATGTTTGTTAAAAGAGTGTATCTAAAGGTCAGATAAATTTGTCATATTTCTGGTGATGGACTAGACAGCAGAAAAGAGAAGTTTCAATTCTTCATGTAAGCGTAAGGCTCTCTGCCAGGAGAAGCAGCTTCAAAGTGCCTTGGTGTGTTTTGCTGGATGTGCTGTGCACAGGGAACCTTTTAATCAGCTGTGGCTTACATGCAATGTGACAAGTTATGCCGTGAACAGCCAATCTAATGAAACGTAGTTTCCAGTGGCTCTTTCCCACCTTTTTACCCCTTCGTGTTTACTGATAAAAGATGATCTTGTAAGTCTTTTTCTGTATGAAGACTTAATAGAGTATCTCTTCCCATTTGTAGGCCTATTTTCCTGAAAGTTTTGTGTAAAAATATCTTTAAATCTTCTAGTCTTTTGTCCAGTTTCCTTAAAATTGTTCAGGAGCATAGAAGTTCTTTCAAGGGAAAAAACTCTCATATGGATGTTACTGCTTAAGTCTCATTTCTTTGGAGAACCAGTCTAAATGCCGTGTCGAGAATTTTCATTATAAGTAATCCAATTATCTTCTTGTGTCAGAAGGCATACTTACATTAACTCTGTCAGAGTACATGTATACTTGTATACAGCATTGAAGTTTTACAATGATTGGCAAAATCTGGGAAGTTAAATGCGACAAAGTTAGAAAAAAATGACTTAAATAAATCTATGTTCTGTGACCAAATCTATGGACCAGAGTTGTCCTATAAAATATATGTAATCTGTATGCTTTAAATTACCTAAATTTACTTCTGTGTAAAGCAATTTGAGCCTTTAAAACTTTGTTAGCTTTCATGACATCAAACAGTATTTCTCTTAATTATTTAAAATCTATACACGGTCTACCTAATAGCTAGGCTGGCTGGCAAATATTCGGTTATCTATAAAAATAAGAAATCGAACAGGCCCAAATTTTTCTCATGTTGGATATGGTCTTTAGATCTCCTGAGAAAGAACAGAATAGTATTATTTTCACACTATCTAGAAGATTAAGTAAAACATTGCTTGTTGAATGACAGACAAAGCAGCACTTCCCAGAGAAATTCAAGAAGAATCCTACAGAGGTTGTTACTGAATTTAGAGAATGAGTTTGTCATTCATTACAGACTATGGTTTGTCATATATTTTTTGTAATGGATGGATAGTATGCAGTTTGAAATATTGTCTGCTTATTCAGAAGTGATATAATACAGAGGTGTGCAGAAAACAGTGTTTCCTGATTTGGAAAAAGTAGTTTAACAAAATGTAATCAGTACAATTTGGAAAAAAAGACCATAAAACAAGAGGAGTGAGTCTGTAAATAATTGAGAGAAATGGGTTGGTGATATAAAAGGAGGAAATAGCCCTCAGCTGTAACAGGTAGAGAATAGTATTGTGTCTCTGTTGTATTTCACGCACATGCAGTGCCATGGGTCTGTAGAATGAAATTAGCGAACATGCAGAATTGGATTGTGAACAACTAGAGAACAGCTACAACAGCCATTAGAAAAACAGTTGTAGATCCTAAGGTTTATTAGATGATGGACTAATTTGTCAAGGGAAGTTCTCAAGCACAAACATTAGATAAGAGTAGCAACAACGGGTCAAACGTTATTATACAGACCTAACATGTAATGTCTTACAAGTATTGAAAAAATAAAAGGCAAAGTAGTGGACAGAAGGAAAGAAAACATGTACTCCATTACTCACAAAAAACAAAAAAACCCAAAGAAATTGTCAGTTTAAAATACGGTCTACCCCTGTGGGTGCTGAGTTATGAACCATGCTTTGGAATGTCACAAAATCTATTGATAGAGGCAGCTGTCATGACTAAATCCCTCCATATTTTGAGGGAATACTGCAAAATAACCTACATATATAGATTTATTTTCTTGAGGTTATGTATGTAGGTTTAGTTATTGAGACTAAATCCAAAGGGTTGCAGAATCCAGTGCCTACTTCAATCAAACTTTGTTATTTAATAAGTTATATGTGAATAAACATTTACATAAACAGCTCTACACTTCTCATATATTATTGGTATTGCAATATTCCCCATTTGAACAATTATAAGAGATCCAGATTAGTCTCAAATCCAAGTGTCAGATCTATGAAATGTTTTCTCAGATACAGGTTTTCTGGTGTGACTGAGTACTCAGTAGGTCACTCTAGATTGTATCTGTGAAAGGGAAGAATTTATTCTTGATTCTCTTTTATATCTAATATTTTTATTCATATGCACCACATTTATAGTCTGGTTTTGTCTTGGATTGAACTAATGGTCTAATGAACTAAGTTTAACTCAGCTGATAGTGTAATTATTAACGTACTGTTTCTCTCTTCCTCCCTGCAGTACGCTGTCTGGCTGGTCCTTTGGGTTACATGGAATGTGTTTGTTATCTGCTTCTATTTGGAGGCTGGGGACCTTTCAAAGGTAATTTAGCATTGGTTACATTTGTGCCATCAGCACTGTGTTAACATGCCCCTATAAAAAGGCTGTGGTCTGTTGTACTCGTCCTCTTAGTGTTATTAGAATGAGGGTAGTATGATGGAAATTTGGAGTATTCTGAGTACGTTAGAAGCTTTTAATCTGGACAGTAACAAGTGTGTGCCTTCTGATGCCCACAACAATAATGATATATATGTTTTAAAATGAAATTACCTCTTTTTGCTCCCTCAGTAATTCTGCAATGCAAATTTCACCTCTATGAGAGATATTAATCAGTGCTTTCATTAGTAGGAAAGATTACTATCTCAAGGGCAAACAAGTATTTTCTGTGCCATTTAAGTTGCTGTTGCTTAACTGGATTCCTTTCAGGGATCTTATAGCACAGCATAATAACTGTAAAATGATGTCTTTCATTAAAACGTATACCGTGATGCCAGTAAAGGTTGACGTTTCGCTACAGGAGTGTTTTTTAACTTTGTGCTTCTGGTAGGAACGATGTGATTGAACACTTATACACAGTCAAAATCCATAGAAAAAAATATTTTCCCAAGAATGACATATTTATAAGGTTTTATTGACACTGTAAATGGTAACACATAAAGTGGCAGTTGGTAATGGCCTCAAACCAACATCTCAAACCAAAACTCTTGCTTTCTAAGGTGTTCCTAGAAGGCTGGTAATTTGTAGGAGAAAAGATTTGGAAAAGATTTTGTTAAAGTAATAAGCTTCAACTGAGACTTGCTGTCCATGCTGAGTTATGCTCACGGTGGTGTGAACTGACCATCAAGGAGAATCCCACATGTGAAAGAGATCATGTTCTCTTCTTGACTCAGATGTTTAATTGCTGTTCCTGATTAAAGGGAGGTTAGCCCAACTGTAAATTAAAGATGTAATTCTCTGATCCTTTGTGAGTTCGATATGTTACGACGCAGAAACACAATTATAGGAAGAATAAATGAGGCGAAGGTACTTCCTTCCCTGTATTTTCTCTCAAATCACCTCCAAAGAACAAACAAATACTAGAGACTGGGATGTTTCATCCCTATGCATTCTGTTTCTTCAAACGATGCAGACATCAAAAGGACCAGAATTTCATTTCTTGAGGGTGTAAAATAATTTTCTGCAGGTAAAATGGAACATTTGCTGGGTTTTATACTTTCAGACAGGCCCAATCTCATTAAAAGCTTGGCAAAAACATAGTAAATGAAGAACTTGCATATATTATTGTTTATTTGGTCAAAATGCTTTCTGTACTGCTAAGTGAACTAGTGTATATAACAAACCCAGCACCTCTTGTACAATTTTACTCAACCTGCAATCCAGCCACCTACATTGCTAAATTTGCAAATGTCGGGATGTTTATCATGTCTGGGGAAGTGAAAGGGGGTGAGAAGGAAGGGAGAAATGAGAAGCAACTGTTTGAGAGCTGTGTTTTAGTGGATATAAAACTAGATTAAGAACAATAGGAAGTGCTACTTGAAATAAAGATGGACTAAAACCAGTATCTAAACGTGGAACAGTTTTTTTTCTGAAGCTTAGGGCCATGTCATAGAGAGTGTTTCTCAACCAACCATATGGTTCAGGCTTGTTTATCAATGCAGTTAAAATATTTATTTGGCCTTTAGAGGTGTTTGTTCCAATGATATGAGCTGCCTTGAAATACATAGTAGAGAATATTCCTTCTACTTCAGCTGGTTTTCAGACCAACAGCATTGGTAAAGAGAGGGAGAAAAGGAAAGTTTCCTAGAAAATGGATTTAAGAAATAGGTAGAGATTAAGTCATTATCTGCACAAGTTCTAAATCACACAAGGGACATCACTCTCCTCTCCACTCCTCTCCCTTTCAACTGCACATGGTTCATCAAAACTTTCCCACTTGTCCAAATCTGCAAGACCTAGGGCCCAGAAATATATGTCTAATGGAAAAATACCCAGCTGTTTGGATATATAAAACTTATTGTTCTAGATGCTTCAGAGGCTCCAGCTGTTTTACAGATGTAGGTATCTTACAAAATGGATCATTTTAAGTTTTATGTCTCTCAGTCATATTCATACGTCTTGCACTGAATCTTCTTTATTATTTATATTTTCGTCTGGGAATAACTGCAACTTCAAATCTGTAATGATACTTTTGTGTATTTTTTTAATGTGTTTGGAATGGCACATAGAACCTTGAAAAAAGCTCTGGGTCTGAATCGGTTCTAAATAGATAATAAAAAATAACCTTTAGGTAAGTACCAGAGGGATACCTCTGAGGCTGTAAACCATGAGAGAGGATCCTGCACAGCATGGCTTTAGGAATTGATAGGTTAAAATACAGCCTAATAATAGTTCAGCTGGGTATAGTTTATTTTTATATGTATAATTTATAGCTTTCTACCAAATAAAATAAAATAAAGGGGTTTTTTTTGTTTTGAGAACAGCTTTTATTCTATGAGTGTGTACATCAATTTTTCCATCATCACCTGCTGATACAATGGAAACGACATATTTCAATTGCTAATATACCTTATAACAAAAAGCTAGTTTCATCCTTTTTATTTTAGTTGTGGGAGCAGAGGTCATGACATTTTTACAACTTCTCCTTATTACACTGAAACAGGCCTGCAAAGACTTGGAAATTTTTAGAACAATGAGGTAATTATCTCTGAAGAGACCGAGGGGGCTCAAGGATTATTAGTGAAGAGCCATGCAAATATGTTTGCGTTATACACCATTGCATGTATATGTTTTGGAAAATGGCATCGCACTAAGTTTTTTCTGTCCTTGAGTCACAGTTGTCTTTGCTGGAAGTCTTTCACAGGAAACTGGAGTATTTATGGCTTTGTAATAAAGGTTTGTAACAAAGATGAAGCGCAATCAGTTGTTCTTAACCTTAATTGTTATGTGGATCTGTGAATGAATGCCTAGAAAACCCACTTCTCAGACTTACTTTTCAGTATTACTCTTTAATAATATTTAATTAACCTGTGTGTTGTTTTGCTTGCTGGTGAGTACCATACTCAGTAAAAGTAGAACTTTAAGGCTTCAGGAGTGGTAATATTTGATTTGGCCGGTAGCTAAGCAAACATAGCATACGAAAAGCATAACCTCTTGTCTTGAATGAGGCACGTCTGAAGTACACTAGTGAAACAAAAAGGAAAACATGATAGATAGCATCTCTGAGAAAATGTAATATTTCAATGATTTGTTTAAATGTATCAAGGAAAGACACAAGGAACTAGATTCAGCTATCTTGGAACAGCAAGAAAAAAAAATGCCTCCAAAACCCAGCAAAAAGTTAACAGTCTATTTAGCATTTTTTACTTTCTTCTTTAGACAAAACTCCCATTTACTTCTATGGGGTTCAGTGCAACCTCTGAATAAAGACCCTTTGTAGAAATAGTGCTGTAAATGCTCATGTGATGAAGAAACAGCACTCTTGCATCAAGGCACTTAATAATATTGTCTAAGGATCCCATTGGCAGAACAGAAGCAAAATGAGAACTATCAAACTCCTATTTTTAGTTTAAAAATTAGTAGACATTTTTTTCACCACAAAAATGCATGGCTGAGGCTGCACTGGTCCCATCATAACTGTGGGAGTGTAGAGATGCTGCTGCTTTCAGTTACTGGAAGTCAAGGTGGAGGCTGGACTTGGGGTACTGGACAAGGGAGACCAGCTTAAGTAAAACGTGGAAAGGTGAAGGTTATCTGTGTTATCTGCAAGAAGTAATAACATGCCAAAAGAATTAGAATCCTTTAGTTCAAAGACAATTCAATTTATATCAACATTTGTTTGATATTGTATTTAGGGAAATACTGATAACATTGTATATAGACCTTGCAGTCAAATAAAATGCTGAAAATGTGTAACTCTTCACCTTTCCTGCTGAGATAAGTAGGAATAAGGAAGGTTAACCAAAACTTGGTGAAGGCTCCCCTGTAACTGACAGGGAGCAGGAGGAAAGCAATATAATGGCATTACTGGGGAATACCCCCGGGGACAGAGAGAGCTCTGGGAGTGCAGAGGAACTTCTGGAGAAATGAAGGTCTAGGGAGAGAGTTTGCTTCTGTTTTATTATCTTCGAGTATTACCCACTCTGTAGCTGAACTGTGGGTTTGACTGATTTCCACATCATAAAAGTGGAGTAATAAAGACAAATGTAAGAAATCATGTAAGTGGGATTCCCCAACTGCCAATGTGCACTGTGATTGATATCAGTGTTTTCATACTCATAGTCATAGTTCATAGAAAGACATAGAAAGACCAGAAGTAAGACCAGAAGGGACTTCAGGATATGGCTAGTCCCTTCTTCTGCCTCCAGCCAGGCTCAGCAACCAACCAGGACTATGGGAGAACATCTGATGCAAAAGACCTTAAGGAAGAAATAAGCAGTTTAGAAATCCACCCACAGTTGACACTCATGCATTAGCAACTTCTCACCACTGATAAATCCACCTTTCCCTTGGTGACCTGAGATGGTAGTCCAGGATTAGTCAGATATGGCTGAATTTTAGTGGCTGTAGTGCAGTCCATCCCTTCTCTTTTCCTTCCGTTGCATGACACTAATGGTAAGAGGAAGAGCCAGCAGTAGTTGCAGCACTTCCTGCCAACAGAATTAAAATCAGCCCTGCATTGCTGGTGGGGATAAATGGAAGAGGTGGAAGGAGATGTGGAGCCCATGTTTCCTCCAGCCTTTCCCGTTTGTCCCTGACATCTTATCCAGCAAAGTCATAAGGACCAACCAGAAATAAGCACCTGCTAGTATTTTTCCACTTGCATATCCCAGCACTGGAAAGCACATATCCACCTGTGCATCTGACTTTCACATGCCACCGCTTGGATTGATACCAGGTTGCTCTGAAGTGCAGTTTATATCCCTGTGCAAATTAACTGCAATAATGCAAATTACTTCAGGACATGATTTGCATAGCTTGTCACTCATGATGCTTAAAAAACATGCTGGCTATGAGTGCGGAACACTTTATGCAGCTAATATACTCTGATTTTAAAGGGACAGTTTGACACCTAGATGAAGCTGATGAAAAAAGAAATGGTTCATTCATCTTCAGTGTAACTCAGTTGTAACAAAGCAATTAACTTGGCAGCAAGACTGAACTTACACCAGTTGCACATTCATTCTATATTATTTTTTGTCCATTAGTATAGTCATTATCCTTCTTTGATTCCACATTTACTAATTATTTTTGTAAGGCAGTGGTTGTTAACAGTTAAATGTCAATGTTGCACATATTCTAATAAAACAACCTGCAGGATGTTTAATTTTGAACATATTACCTTCCTTGGATGTTGTTTTAACAGATGTCCTGTTAAGATAACAGAGAAATTAAATTAGTTTTCAAGTCAAAGCATCTGGTTAACTTTGTAGGTAAATGCCTTTGAGCAGTAAATCTGACCAGGGTTTTCAGACAAATAGCTATCAGAATGTTTTAAGTAAATTACTTTATTTTTTTCAATATTACTCAGGGCAGATTTGACATGCTTGATCATATATCTAACAGATGAAAACTGAAAATAGTGCTGGCAACCAGCAGTGTTAGGTTATTCTGAGGATAGTTTCATGGGTAGATACTATTAAGCATGCTTATGGTTTCAAATAATTTAGTTTTGCAGCACTTTTTAAACATAAAGATCTTTACCAGCTAGAAGATAGCTGATTATAAAATTTAATCTGTTTATTACTGTAGACGTAGCATATGGTGAAAAATATTTAGATAAAAGTGGAATTTTTTTATCTCTTCAATGGTGAAGTAAATTGTGATAGGAAATCATTCAGAGTATAGAAATATACTCAAATATAATTGTATAGTTTTTCCTTGTTGTACAAAGTTTATCCTTTTAATTCTGGAATATATTTTATGTTGAGTTCATGAATAAACATACATCTGCATATTGATTTATATAAGCACAGTTTTCCCATAATCTAATAATTATGCACTGAATACAGAAAAACATGAAGACGAGTAAGAGTAGTGACTGATCAGATTATAATTCAATAGGATAATTTACATATATGTGTACATATTTTATAAATATCATGTATGTGTGTACATAAGTATTAAGTACCTTAGTTATATAAGATCAGTAAGCAAATATTTTACCATATGCCTTACAACCGCATGTGTTATAGTTAGATGGAGGTTTTAGTATATATCGAAAGACAGTGCTATGGGTATTTCTGCAAGTCTTTCACGTGCTACAATGCTACAGCCAAGACATTGCAGAAAAAAACCAAATATGTATTTATGAGATTGCTTTTTAATGTTTATTAATTATATTGCAGTACCATCTAGTGGCCCCAATTTGATATCAGGGTGCCATTACGCTATGAGCCCTAGACACACATCATATAGCTTGTCCTAAAAGGTGCACAGTCTTAATATGTGATGACACAGAACAAGAAGTGGGAACCAACAAATAGGAGACTGCAGGAAGAATGCAGTGTTATATCTTTGAAATTCTTTGTGAATCTGGATTTTCTTAGCTTTCTCATCAAGTGTTCGCCATGCTTATCATTCCTGTGAGGAGGGATAGGCAAGTGACATAAAGTCATATGTTTGAGTGGGTGCCATTTCCTGGTCCTCATCTGTAAGGAAATCATGTTTGAATGCTGCAGTGCACCATTGCTAGCGTTTCTCCAATTGTTTAAGGCATGGAGGGAAAACATGTTGATTTTGCTTAAAATGAAGAATCAGAAGATATAAATTTATTCTCAGTGAAGCAGATGCTCAGAAGATCACAGCTATAGAGTGCACATTTGCTATGACAGCTCTTCTGGGCAGTTCTCTATGCCTCTCATAGGCAGGACCTTTCTTGTGGGTATATAAATCAGGCTCTGGAATAAGCTACGGACAAGGGATGAAGGATTATTTACCGTAGTTGAAAGCTGGAGGGTCTGGCAGAGCACCTGGCCGTTTTTTCTGAAAACATGAAGACATATGAAATTATGTTCTGCTTTTTAAAACTGAGTTTCACTGTCTCATGGAGTCAGCATTTTGTTTCATTATGTATTCTTTTTGAGTACATATGCAACACTTTAAGATAGTCCTTAACAATTTGTTGTTCTAAATGTAGGTCCAACAGCCAGAATATACTTTCTCCACATTTATTTTTCCTCTAAGTATAAACAAATAATTGACCTTCTAATTACAATTTGTCAGATAAGCTCCATCTTGTGAACCAGGGTTCTACCAGAAATTTCAAGGCAACACTAAGCCCATGCAGTTTCTGAGGAGCTTTCTATTACTTGGAATTTCTGAAGGAAACCATTCTGATCCTTATATCACTGAAAATTGTGACAGTGTTAATCCAGTAGGAAATAAAAATTCTGTATTGCCTTCAGCATCTTTGAACATATGAATAAGCGTTTGTTGAACTGGGAAAGCAATGTGGGCTGTGAAGCATCCTCCTTTTTTATCCTGTTTAATATTGTCTGCATCAAATAGAACAGTGTGAGTGCATCCAACAAGCAGTGCAGTGTCATTTTTACTACACTCTTTTCTCAGCACTCCAGTGGTAGCAGCAAGCTCACAGACCATAAGGCCATGCACTGAAAATGGCTGCAGTGGCTGATTATCACTTACATATGACATCATAATATGAATTTTAATGAAATATTGTTAAACAGATATAATCTCGGTAATATACTGTATAAAAACTAGTTGCATAAGTATTCACATAAGAATAATGTAGAAATTATCAATTATTTTACATAATCCGCAGTTCAGGAGGTTTCTCCAGTACATTGATGATAACTTCCTGATGCAAATGGTGGATGAGCCGACTAGGAGAGGAGCGCTGCTAGACCTTATTCTCACGAATAAGGAGGGTCTGGTTGAAGCGGTGAAGGTTGAGGGCAGCCTTGGTTGCAGTGACCATGAGGTGGTGGAGTTCAGGATCTCATGTGGCTGTACTTCAGTAGGGCCAACTTCAGCCTTTTCAAGCAATTGCTAGGGGAAATCCCGTGGGACAGGGTACTTGAAGGTAAAGGGGCCCAAGATAGTTGGTTAGCGTTCAAAGAGTGCTTCTTCCAAGCTCAAGATCAGTGCATCCCAACAGGTAGGAAGTCAAGGAAGGATGCCAGGAGACCTGCATGGTTAAACAGGGATCTGCTGGGCAAACTCAAGTGTAAAAAGAGGGTCTACAGATCATGGAAGGAGGGGCTGGCCACTTGGGAGGAATATAAGAACGTTGTCAGAGAGTGTAGGGAGGCAGCCAGGAAAGCTAAGGCCTCCTTAGAATTAACCTTTGCTAGAGAGGTGGAGGAAAATAGAAAGCGCTTCTTCAAATACATTGCAGATAAGGCTAACACCAGAGGCAATGTAGGCCCACTGATCAATGAGGTGGGTGCTCTGGTGACAGAAGATACAGAGAAGGCAGAGTTACTGAATGCCTTCTTTGTCTCTGTCTACACTGCCAGAGGCTGTCTTGAGAAGCCCTGTACCCTTGAAGCCCCAGAGGAAGTCAGGATAAAGGAGAAGTTTGCTCTGGTAGATGAAGACTGGGTTAAGGAGCGGTTAAGTAATATGGACACCCATAAATCCATGGGTCCTGATGGGATGCACCCGCGAGTGCTGAGGGAGATGGCGGAAGTTATTGCTAGACCACTCTCCATCATCTTTGGTAAGTTGTGGGAAACAGGGGAGGTGCCTTAGGACTGGAGAAAAGCAAATATCACACCAGTCTTCAAAAAGGGCAAGAAGGAGGACCCAGGTAACTATAGACCGGTCAGCCTCACCTCCATCCCTGGAAAGGTGATGGAACAACTTATTCTTGATGCTGTCTCCAGGCATATCAGGGATAAGAAGGTCACTAGAGGCAGTCGACATGGCTTCACCAAGGGGAAGTCATGCTTGACCAACCTGATAGCCTTTTATGAGGACATTACCAGGTGGATATATAATGGTAAAGCAGTAGATGTGGTCTATCTCGATTTCAGAAAAGCATTTGACACTGTCTCCCACAGTATCCTCACGGCTAAACTGAGGAAGTGTGATCTGGATGATCGGGTAGTGAGATGGATTGTGAACTTGCTGGAGAAAAGAAGCCAGAGAGTTGTGGTGAATGGGATGGAGTCTAGTTGGAGGCCTGTATCTAGTGGAGTCCCCCAGGGTTCAGTATTGGGACCTGTGCTGTTCAATATATTCATCAATGACTTGGATGAGGGAATAGAGTGCACCCTCAGCAAGTTTGCTGATGATACGAAACTGGGAGGAGTTGCTGACACGCCAGAAGGCTGTGCTTCCATTCAGCGAGACCTAGACAGGCTGGAGATTTGGGCCGGGAAAAATTTAATGCAATTTGACAAGAGCAAGTGTAGAGTCTTGCATCTGGGCAAGAACAACACCAGGTTCCAGTATAAGTTGGGTACTGACGTGTTGGAGAGTAGTGTAGGGGAGAGAGACCTGGGGGTCCTGGTGGACAGCAGGATGACCATGAGCCAGCACTGTGCCCTCGTGGCCAAGAAGGCCAATGGCATCCTGGGGTGTATCAGAAGGGGGGTGGTCAGTAGGTCAAGAGAGGTTCTCCTCCCCCTCTACTCTGCCCTGGTGAGACCTCATCTGGAATATTGTGTCCAGTTCTGGGCCCTTCAGCTCAAGAAGGACAGGGAACTGCTGGAGAGAGTCCAGCGCAGAGCCACGAGGATGATTAAGGGAATGAAGCATCTCCCTTATGAGGAAAGGCTGAGAGAGCTGGGTCTCTTTAGCTTGGAAAAGAGGAGACTGAGGGGTGACCTAATCAATGTTTATAAATACGTAAAGGGTGAGTGTCAGGAGGATGGAGCCAGGCTCTTCTCTGTGACATCCAGTGATCGGACAAGGGGCAATGGGTTCAAGCTGGAACATAGGAGGTTCCACTTAAATATGAGAAAAATCTTCTTTATGGTGACAGTGACAGAGCACTGGATCAGGCTGCCCAGAGAGGTTGTGGAGTCTCCTTCTCTGGAGACATTCAAAGCCCGCCTGGATGCGTTCCTGTGCGATCTGATCTAGGTGTTCCTGCTCCGGCAGGGGGATTGGACTAGATGATCTTTCGAGGTCTCTTCCAATCCCTAACATTCTGTGATTCTATGACATTGGTTCCATGGGTTGTGCAAAGGTTATTCGTGAACTTTAATGTCTACCCAACTGCAATTAATCCTAGGTGCTCAAGTGGCCATGTAAGAAATACTGCTATGGGCAATACTGAAAAAAATTCTTCCACTGGAAAAGCTTCTTCTTAAGTCTATGGAACAAACCACTACTTTTATTGAGAAACAAACGTATACATGCATACATACATTCATATACATACATATTTCATCAGTATTTTCCATTTAATTTAAACGCACATACATGTCCTTCTGTATCTGATTTTTTTAATATTTTTTTTATTTCTTTATTCTTATGGGCATGAATTCTCCCCCCCAAAAAAAAGGCAAATACTGTTCTTAGCTCTTGTTTATTTTACTTTTTTTGTTTGTTTATTTCATCAGATGTTTTCTTATAGGTTTTCTTATTTGTTATGGGTTCCCTGGTTTACACTGTGCAAAAATAACCCATTGTTTTTCAGTTATTCTGTCTTGAATAGTTCCTATCCTACTTGCCAAATATTATCAGTGCCTTTGTGAATGTCTTAAAGAATTTCAATCACATAAATAGTTTCAACTCAGCACAAGGGTACACAATATAGCATGATTTGTGTAGAATTAGAAAGCTTTTGAGTTTCTAACTGTTCATATTTCATCATTGACAAACAATGATGGATTTCAAAGCACAAGATGTTTCCTGAAAGTACAACTTCTGGCTGTTTTGTTGCCTGCCTGAATTCTGTGGTTTTAATTTTTAATAAAGGAAAAAGTTTAGAGCTCAGACAGCTGTTTGGAAGAAGAGGTTACAGGAGTGCTTAGTAACAACAGACTATGATACTATGTAATTAGTTTTTTCTCTTCATTAGCATATACAACCTGCTACAGTAATGAGAATATAATGATAATTGCAAGACTCTTGGGTTTTTACACTTGCAAAAAGTGTAAAGTACAAAACTGAAGTAATTGGAGTTCTTTCAAGAAATATCTCTCTCCACGTAGTGAAAGCAGGAGCTTGTAACAGACTATGGGGACTTAATTTTGATGTTACATTTCTGGCAAAACATCTCCAGGAGATAATACTACTTATTCTGATTCAGGTCTCAAAGTGAAAATCAGCGTAACAATCTTTATCTTATTATTAAAAGGTGTTTGTCACAGTATGTGTCATTAATGATAGATTCTGCAGAGTTGCCTCCATATGAAAAGTCACTTAAGACTAAAGTTTACTGAAAGTCACAGAATCACAGAATGTTGGGGATTGGAAGGGACCTCGAAAGATCATCTAGTCCAATCCCCCTGCCGGAGCAGGAACACCTAGATTAGATCGCACAGGAACGCATCCAGGTGGGCTTTGAATGTCTCCAGAGAAGGAGACTCCACAACCTTGTCGCGACCCAGCTCATGGAACCACCCCGGGTGGGACGAGTGGGGTTCACGGAAGTTCTATATATACATTCCCTTGGGGCAAATTAAGGTGAAACGACACCAAAGAATTGCATATTGGCTTATAATTTTAATGCATATAATTGTTTAGGGGGGAAAGGGAAATGCAGGGTATAAAATGTGGAATATAACAGAATTGCAAAAGAAAACAAATTACTTGGTAAAGACAATTCATTAATATTTTAGCATCCACTAACAACACTAAACCTTATAGCAATGGAATAAGAGTAGCATGATTATCAATATCACTAGGGTTAGTAATAATCATCACTAAAAATAAGCAATCAGTATGAAAGACCTATTACACAACCCCCAGAAAGGGGCTGCTTATAAAATGTTACCATACGTGCCAGAGGGAAAACGGAGACAGTAGAGAGAGACAGAGAGGGATGCAGGAAGGGAGGAGAGGAGGGGAAAAGAAAAGAGGCAGGGAAAAAGAGGGAAGAAAAAGTAAAGGAGGGGAGAAAGAGAAAAAGAGGAGAGAGGTAAGAAGAGGAAAAGAAATAAAAGTTATCACCACTCCTTGGATCCCTGGATGAACGTCGAGGGGGGGGTCGTTGCTTGTTCAGTTGGTCAGCATCTCAGGAGTCTCCAGGTGATGAGCCCCAAGTTCCCCGTTTTGCTGGTTCATCTTTTATAGGCAGAAGCAGGGCCTTAATCAACAAAAGTTTGCTAAGAGCGAGACTGAGTCCATTGTTAGACTCAGCAGGGGTTTGCTGCCGGTCGTTGATGGCCTTACTTAGCAGGGATTTTGCCAGTCCATGGAGTAAGGCCTTCGGCACCTTCCCTGCCCTCTTCTTATCTGCAGCTGAACATCACGGAGGCTCCGCCTTAATCAGAGCCTCAAGGATTGAGTCCATTGTTAGTAAGGCCTCTGGGGCATTCCTGGCCATCTTCTTATCTACAACAGGAATGTTTCGAGGCACCACAAAACAGTCTGGGCCTGAATGGTCAATTTGCAGTTTCTGCAACACCTCAGGAGTAGTCCCTTACAAACCTTTACATGGGAAATTTGTTTGATTCCTGGATCCATTCTGTTTAGCTTTAGGTAATGTGTTGTTTTTCACCTGCACAAAAATCTGTCCATTAATAAGAATATATAAAGATAATATTTTTTTAACAGTGTAAAATTTTGCACTGTTTGAGACAGTTCTCCCTTGTTTCCTATTGAAAAGAGGCAACCTTTCAAAGTTGACAAGTATCAAGTACAATCTCTTCCATGTCTCATGCAGAGGCAGTGAAAAATATTACAAGTATAAGTGGCAAATTGCATATAAGTAGGGTGTTTTTTACGTATGACTTAGATCTTTGATAACCCAAACTCTAAACATTATTTACAAATAATATTCAAATAAGCCACTATTTATTTAAGATGGTGGTTCATAGGTATGAAAACATGGACTCAAGGAAACCATCAAACCACTGTGAGTGCAGAGGCTGATGATGTTTCTTCAACTCCTTCTCAGAAGAAAGTGCCACTGTGTGCTGCTATTCTCCTGTGCCCGCGTGACATGCCCCTTCCCATGTGTAATTCTTCATTCTCTCTCACTTCTTCTTTTTACACTTTTCCTGTTTTCCTAGACACCTCCATGATGGACGTGATAATGTGCTGAAACACTGGAGTTCCCTGCTTCTCTGCCTAGACTGCCAACATAACTCAGAGTAGATACCTGGCTTCTAGACAGCTAGAGTTAAATGAGCTGAATCCAACCCTAAGTGCTTATCACCCCTTGAATTCATGGTAGTTAAGCACAACCGGAAGCTTTCCTTTAACACCAAGCTCCTAAAATATTTAAAAACCTAATGCCATGGAGCCTAAATTGCATTTAAATTGTTTAGTCTGTTAGTAACTTCTGAAAATGGGGTTTGAGTTCTAGCAAAAAATTTCTTATGCTTTTTTTAAAATCCTGCGTTCATTGATTTACCTTCAAGAAAAGGAGAAAGAATGGCAATGGCAGAGTTTTCATTTATAAACATACTGAAAAACTGCTTCACGTTTTCAGTTGGAGTTGCATAGTTTATTAGGTTCTCCTCCTTCATTGATTGTTTTTTGTTTCAGAGTAAGCCAGTGATGCTGCACATGAAATAAATTGAAAACCTGCCTACCATGTCCATGAAACAATGGAAGTCAGTTTTGAAAACCTTATACAAAAAGTCATACCAACATGCAAATGAATAATAAGCATCTAGATTTTCAGGTCAGAGCATGGAATAGTTGAATAACATAAACCAAGTTCCTTAAAAAGGCAAATGAAGTAGAGTGCATGCTTCAAAGCAAAAAGCAATGTCAAGAATTTGTGGCTCTGTATTGATTGGTACTGTAGAAGACACTCATAACAAGAAAAATGGAAAGACTGCATGAAAAATTCAAAGCAAAAGATCTGATCTGAAGATTTCTGATACTGAGCAAGGGATATATATTCAGCCTACTTAAAAATTTAAGGGTATATTTTTATTAGTGGCTGTTTCTTTTCTGTAGTATTTTCTTTGTGATGGGTTTTGTGGTACATGTTAGATAAGGTAAAAGGGGAAAAAGGTAAACTTTCGAATATGTAAGTCCTCATGTAAATAAATATTTTATTTTGCTTTTTTACAATTAAGTATTAAACTGTAGAAATATGGAACTCCTGTATTTTATACATAGAAAGACACGTGGCACTATGTTAAGTATAAAGTCCTTTGGGATGATGGTTTACTTTACCATTAGAATAAAAAAGAAAAAAGAAAGATAAGCAAATTCCATATTCGTATGTTGCTGATATATTTAGAAAATATACCCATGAGTGCAGAATGTCCAATCTCTTTTGCCCCTCTACTTAGGTGATTTAATTTAAATTACCTATAGTAGAATTACAGAAACATAAAGATGGAAGAGATCTCCTTATAATATTTCTTGCACATAGGAATGAATAATAATATTTAATCTGTCTTTAACACTTGGTTACTAAGTCATTCTTTATAAACTAATAAAATGGATTGTGTATCATTACCAAATAGTCTGGTTTTACATGCAGGAAGTTTTTCCCAGTATCCAACCAAAATACTGAATATCTTTGACCTTTCTTGAACAGACAGGACAAACATTCTTTTTATTATACCATCTATATATATTGAACGACATCATGCTGATTCTTCATTTCTTCTCTTCTTTAGGCAAAGAAGATATATTTCTTTCGTATTTCCTTATTGCTTATTTTCCAGGTCTCTTATTCATGTTGTTCTCCCCTAGATTTTTCCCATATACTCTGTGGCTTTTTTATCTTGAAGTGTCAAAAAAACCCCAAGATATTACAGCTGAGACCTCACCAGCACCAAGTAAAGCAGGCCAATAGGACCTCTAGTATTTTATCGATAAAGCTGCCATAAAAGCTCTACTGAATCAGATTTTCTGGGTTTTGAACGGCACTACAACATTGATTCTCATTTCTGAGTCACTATTACAATCTCCTGCAGTTCTCTTTGCGATATTATGCTTCCTTGCCAAATGTTACTTACTTTCAGTCTGTCTGATTTCTCTTGCCTACAGGAAGTACTTTGCTCTTTTCTGTATTAAATTTAACTTGGTGTTCTTCGGTCATCTCTTCAATTTGTTGAGATCATTTGGATTGCAGTCCTGCTCCCTGCAGTGTTTGCTATCCTTTCTCTGCATGATACAAGCAGTGTTCAATTCAAATCATTCATGAATGAATCAGTTGAATCTGGAGTGGATACCCACCATCCACTTCAAACCTTTTCTCAGCTTAACAGCCAAACACTAGTCAATATTTTTTGTGAACAGGTTCTAAACCAGCTGTGCAACTGGTGCATGCTGATTTACATCTATTACACACTTTCTTAGTTTGCATGTAAATGACATCACACAGCCTAGTACCAGAAGCCAGCATAAAATCGAGTAGGTCCTACTTCTCTTCCTCCCCAGAGCTGCCACAGCTAACTCACGTCATAGCAGAAGAAGAGGAGGTTTTTTTAGTATTAACTGCTCTGGAAAGCTCATATAAGTACATTTTTCATCTTACAATTTCATAAGAACACAGGGATTGACGGATTAGCATTTTTGTTACAGAACCTCAGGATCAAATACAGATTCACTATTCTAAAACTGTAAAGAAAAAGTCTGCCTGTCCTTCTGATTCTCTGTGGTTGCTCCTTCAGCTTTATAAATAGTTCTGCTTTTTTTTTTGCTTTTTTTTTTTCCCCCTATGGCAGAAACTTCAGGTGAAATTGTTCCCTATTGAAGTCAATGCTTTTTTTTTTTTTGCTTGTTCTGTTGACTGAAATGAGGCCAGGAGCTGACATAGACTCTTCAAGGGCTTCTCAAAGTGTCAAGTCTTATCCCTAAAAGCATGATGATGTTTTGAGAATTCTGCACATCAAAAACAATTTCATAATAGAAGATTTTAGTTTCATTGATATGGAAATCATGTCATGGAGCATGCATCATGCAAGCATTTGGTGTCTAAACCGACACTGTGTAAGGCATGCATGGATAATTTCCATCCTCATAAAAGTGTTGTTAAATTAGATTTAGTAAAAAAGACGTACTGGTATTTATCATCACAAAATACAGATAAACACATGAGTAATGGTATGACTTCTGTTTTGGTTTTTGGCTTTCATATTTCAGTGAACTTGGAATATAGGAGATGTGCAAATGTTAGGGGATCTGAATCTGTACATGATGAAGTAAACATTTATTAATCTATTAAATATCATCTGCTCAGTGAATGAGCCAGTTATTTAACTGCAGAAAAGGAACAGGACTGTCTTTCAAATCACTTGACTAAACCTTGGGAGATCTGAGTTAATTTTTCAGCTCTGACCCAGCTTTCCTGTAAATCAGAGCTTCTGCCTCAGCTTCTGCTCTCAGTTCTTGCCACTGTAAAACAAAGATGACAGCAGCTGCCTGCATGAAAAGGACAGGACCACAGTGAGGTTAAACTCTGTTTCTGAAGTGGCTCACAGTACTAGTGGAGATGCCTTACTCTGATGGTTCGCTGTGTGTAGTCCTGCTCACACTGTGGAATTATTTGAAGCCTTGTTCATAGAAATGTGTCCCATTAATTTTTCTCATGTATGAATTTTTCCCTTACTTAGTGAAATTACAGTTTATTGCTAGCAAGAAACTAGTCATCAATACATTTAACCTTCTGCTAATTTTTATGATGACCATGGTTTTCATACTTATGAAAATTACTTATAGAATTTTATGGGGAAAAAAATCTCTTATTAGAAACTGTTCATGTCACCACCTAATGGCTGAGGGTCATTTTGTTCCAAAGATAGTTTTCTTTTTACTGATTCGATGGTGTAATTGTAATAGATGAGTCTATTTGGCATAGAGTTTCCATGCTATGGGGCATTTTATTTCTTTAAGAAACTGGTGAGATAAATCTGAAAGGTAAGGAAAATCAAAAGCAAGATTAGCCACTTTTACTACTTCTTTCTGTATCATTTGAAAAAAAAATAAAAAAAATAAAAAAGAGCTATCCTGAAAAGTCACTGATAAAAAAACTAAAGAATTTCAGGGTTCCCGAAAGTTGTGTATCAACATTTTTTAAAATTATATTTTCCTGGGTTTTGCTCACTTATTTGCAACAGTCAGTAAAAAAATATAAGTAGGAAGTGTGTATCAGAATTCTTGTAATGATTTCTTTTGCTTGGGTTTTGGGTGAATAGACCTGGAAAACAGACTGGAGAACAGATTAAGAATTCAATCTGTTCTATATTAACAAAACACATTTGTAACTGTACCTTCTTTTATTATTTATCCTTGGGTTTGATGTTATAGAAGCCATACGAATAATATTTTTCTGGAAACAGTATATTCACACACTTAACTAAAGATAAAAACTGGACACAATGCAGTCTGCCAATTTAAATTAGTCCTTACATCTATGTTTCATTTTTTGTGGCACAGAGGAAATGGGGAGAAGGAGAATGAGAAACTGAACAAGTTTGCTTTAGAATTTCATTGACAATTGCTTAAAGGTTATTCATATATCTCTTAAATTATATTTACTTTGGGGATTATGCAGGCTAAACATTTGTACAATATTCTAGCTTCCTAAAACAAATATTCTGGCTTAAATCATGAAGGTTAACTACAATGCTTTTAAATTAATACTGATGCACTGAAAGTTTGTTTGTCATAATTTAAGGCGTCATATTTTGCTAAAGAAAAGATAATTGTCCCTGACAAAAATGATAGGAAATCTCTTTGAGGAAAGAAACCTTCACAGTCATTCCTGTGGCATGAAATGAAGTACATTTGATTATTTTTTTTATAAGAATCTCATGGGAAAAAAAAAGTCTGATTTATGTTTAGGCATCACTTTTAGGACACTTCTCGAAATATCTGAAAAAAAATTGTAAACAATAGATATAGGATTCACATCATCCATAGCTGAACCATAGCAGCAACTGAAGGTAGAGGTATGAGCAACTGTTTTACATCAGAGAAGAAAAGAGGGATAACCTACCCAAAAAAAGAAGGATGGAGATATGCAGAATGTGATTAAAATCTTCTGTTCGTCTACCTTAACACAGAGGCCAACACCTCTCTAGCAAAAATGTGATAGGACCTTTAGCAATCACAAACACTTCAGCATTAGACAATTTATCACAAGTATCAGTAAAGGGAAGTCTATCACCACCCAGCGTGGTGTTTACCTACACCTACCCTTCCAGGAGACCTGAGGGTTTTCTATGGAAAAGCATACTGAGAATACTGGGTAGAATTGCAGACCAATCTTGCAATCTCTGTATATTATAAGGTAATACTGGTAGGACAATTTGGCCCTGATGATAAATATACAGTGATAGGATCTAAATTAGCTGTTACCACTTAGGAAGAAGATCTGTCATGTGACTGGTTGTCCGAAAACGTCAGCTCAACACAGAAAAAACAATGTTAAGACCTGCTAGGAAAGGAGCAGATCACCAGGCAAGGAATATCATACTCCTTCACAAAAATCATGGTGAACCCCAGGATTAACTACTGTATTCAATTCTGTTCATTTGTATGAAAAATAATGAATAAAATTATTCAAGAAGAAGGAACAAGGATGCCAGAATGGTTGGGTGAGGAGTGAATGACTGTCACAGCTTCTTGGAGTAAAGGATATTTTTCCTCCAGTATCTGTTTTACACTTAAAGTGTCAGGGCTGTAATTCCAGATTAGTCTATGGTTCCCCCGCTTTTTTCTTTTCAGGAAATAGGACATGTTTTGATTTGTTGCTTGTAAATATTGCCCTCTTAAAAACAGCAATGAAGAAATCCACAACAAAAAACTTAGGGACAAAGACAACTGGCAAAAATTATTTAGGAAGTTTCTTGTAATTACTTGCTTTTGTTTTTGTAGCTGGTGAATCACCCTGCTTACCTTCCCTCCCTCTCCTCTTCTTCTCTAGTAGAGCAGAGAGGAAGACAGCAGGAATAATCCTCTTGGACTAAAATATTTTACACTTGTTTGGTAGGTGATAAATGCTGCATTCCAAGGGGATTAGCACAGTGAAACTTCACTAATGGAGTAAGAGTTTCTGCATGCACACTAAACAATTCAGACCCTTGTTGCATCAACAGTAATTTTTCTGTGAGAAAAGCTAATACAGGAACAACAACCTCATGAAGTTAACCCAGAGCCCATTTTTTTAATAGATTATATTATTCTACTGCAGCTACTGTGCACACTTAATTGTTGTGGTTTGATTTTTTTTGTTTTCACTAGTTCACACTAATTTGTGAACTTCAGTTAAATCTGAACTGAATTAGTAACATGTATTGTGTCTTCTCAGGAAAGAAAGGCAATTTTAAGCAACTTAATGTTCTACTCCAGATGTAACATTTGTAATTATCAACATTACAACCACCATAAAATCTTAATAAACACTGTGGCGGGTTGTCCCTTGGCTGGGGGCCAAACCACACACACCCGCTCACACAGTCCCTGCCCCCACCCAATGATAGGGGAGAGAATTAAAGAGGTAAATGGCAAAGAGGACTCGTGGGTTGAGATAAGGACAATTTAATAACTAAACTACAATAATATTAGAAATAATACTATATACAAAGATGCAAAGTGATACACAGTGATATTACCCCTCCCCACCTGATGACCAAAGGCCCAGCCCACTCCCAGCCAATGACCCCGGAGGAGGGAGGGAGTGGGTGATACACAGTGATACTGCCCCCCCGAAAAGGCTCAGCCTGTTGCCAGCTAATGATCCCCAGAAACCGCACAGACGATTCCCCCAAAAAAGGAGGGAGAAAAGGGGGGGGGGAAGGGGGGTGCGCCGCTCCCGGAGGCACTCACGGAACGGAGATAACAGCCCAAGCATCCCAGCCCGAGAGCTGACTGAAGCAGGGGAAAGAAAAAACAGCTAATGATCCCCCTGGAGAGGGAGGATCCCAAAACTCGCAGAACGGAGATAATGAGCGTCCCGGGCTGAGAGCTAACGGCGGCCGTTGAGGGGGGGGAAGGGGGGAAGGCCTTGGGAGAGCGAATGCAGCAACCTGAAGCGAGATGAATCTGGAGCCCAAGGGAAGTGAAAGCAAGATCTCCCGGAAGGGTCCTCACCTATATACTGGGTATGACGTGCATGGGATGGAATAATTGGTCAGTCTGCTTCTCAGTCTTGACCTAAAAGCAAATCCCAAGCTAGAAGCCGGACTGTCTCTCACCCCCCCGCTCTGTATATGGAGTGGAGAGAGGCTGAATGTATTTTGTCCTTGAGAGTATCCTAGCAATAACTATAAACGTTCTTCTCTTATCAGTTTTCTCCTGAGCAGGAATCCAAAACATAGCTTCTTGCTAGCTATTTATGAAGAGAAGGGAAAAAAGAAAAAAAATAACTCTCCTCTGCTTAACCCACGACAACACATATCTTAATAAATGCAGAGAGTATAATATTCTAAGTGAAACATTTTGCATTTAGTGGATTCCTATAATTTCTTTAAGCATTTCAATTTCATTAAAACCAGTCCTTGAAAAGACATACTGAATTTTCAAGAAAGGCAACTGATAGAGCAGTTTACATTTCCTCCCTGAATCTGTGTTTAAAAATACTGTTGCGAGCATTGAGATTTGTTTCTTACCCTAGTGAAAATAATGTAATAAGTACAGCATGCTTAAAATGAGAAATCAATTTGATGATTACAAGCTGTTTTAACTCCCTTCTACCAGATATGCCAAATTTATGGTTTAAAAAAATGCTGTATCTTGGAATTTCTTCAGTCTACATAGAATAACAAGGCAAATAACCTATTCTGACGTTGAATCCAAACAACATGAGATTTAAAGGACCATATGGAAAGAGCAAAGTGAAATTATTTTCTGTTTTCTTGATGTTCAAATGCAGAATGTAATCAAAAGTCCTATGGAAAATGGTAATTTATGGACATTTAGTATCTTACTTCATTTTTCCTGTTCTGTTATGTACTATTCCTAGTCATGTCCTAATGCCCAGGCAGATAACAGATGGTATCATACGGATGATCTTACATTGTGAGCTTTATGCTGGAGCCGAGTTCTCCATCTGCAACAGACTTCTAGCTACCCAAGATGGAAATGCTGCTTTTCATCCATTTCCCTGGCAGAGACTGAATGCATTATTTTTTTTAAAAAGCCATTGTTTGAGCACAATTATATTTACTTCTAAGCCCCATTGCACGATAGTATCCAGTGAATTGACGCCAACAGATTGAGGCATGCTTGTTCCCACTTGAAGATTACCTGTCTTTGTCGTCATTACACATGTTATTGCCATACCTGATCTCAGTATTGAATGTGTCGGGGAGAGAGAGGATTTGCATAATTGTCTTTTATTTCCCTTTAAAATGTAGTTTATGCAGTTCTTCCTTCAACAACATGAGATCACAGACTAAGGAAATGTAGTCACATTGCATGGACCTGTTGATATGTGATGTAGTGGAGACGATGACGGAATGATAGGCCAGAGTGATGGAGAGCATTCAGCCTGGATGTGAAAAGATTGGTAGGAATATTTATATACCTTCAGTTGAATATTAAGATACCTTCCCTTCACCAGTTCACTTTGCAGGTTTTGTCTGTAATGACTTCCAGTGTACAAGGTGCTCAGACTATACATACCATAGGCTGTTTTAGGAGAAATCTCAAGTTTTTTCATAATTTAATTGAAATGTTAAAAAAAGAATTAGTGAAGTCAGAATTCAGAAAACATCATATGTAAGAGTATTTTGTCTTCAGTGCCTTGACATGAATTGCACAGCTTAAATGATAGGCAGTGCATTTAAAATAAATATTAAGCTAGGAGAGGAAAATCCTAATAAATCACACTACTGTATTTTTCTGAAGAAAGGATAATTTTTATTATTTGAAAAAATGTATCAGTGGTGACTAATTAGGCCTTGAATTTAAAGCTATAATATATAATATATAAAAAGCCATCAAAAACTGCATTTACAGTGCTTGCCTTAGAACAGGTTATTTCATGGCTTTGTTCCGGCTTTCCAATATGAAATGCATTTATGATGGCAGAAGATAAAATGATGCCTCCTCTGCTGATTTAGGCTATAACATTTAAATGCTGCAGTATCTGGAAAAATTGTCTGCATCTTAGTGGTAATTGTTAGTAATTTGTTGGACTGATAGAAATCTTCTCAACACATCCAAAATAGAAGAATAAAATATTTCTACGCTAATGCTGCAACACTAAAAATGTCTAAATATTGTCAGAGAACTGATTCGATGGTTAACACCAAAGTTTTTCCTTTTCATGGAATCTAAGTTTTTAGCACGTTAGACAAAAATACTACTTGTGGCAATGAAAATGCACAGTATTGGAAAGTCCATTGAATATATTTCCATGTAGATGAAATATTGTGTGACTTTTTACTTTCAGATTTGTGCTCCTAAAAGTGCAATTAATTTTTTTAACATAGGGTGATATCTCAAAACCAAAGTTGCACCTTAATCATCAACCTCAAAAGCTGAGGAATGTTCACTGGAATTAGTCAGTTTTCTTAAAACAAGTCCTCTAATAAAGAGGTTTATGTGTTTCATCTCTTTGCTTAAGACACATTTCCGAGTAATCCAAATAATGGATATAGGATTTTGGAGGTGGATTTTTTTTGTTTTTCAGGGCTGACTGTATAAAATTCTCTGGAGATAAGGACAGTATAAGGACAGTATCTGTGTGTGAGAATGCTGAGGGATTGTGTATGAGGTGACTCTTGTGCAGTACATGCAGCAGCACAAGCAGGCTCAAGATCATAAAAACTGATGCAAAAATGAAAAGCATGAATATAAAAAATATTTTTCCTCAACAGATCTGGTATTTTGGGATGTTCCTGTTTTATTGCCAAAATCAGTGTTTGTTCCTTTTTATTGCCGTATTAGAGCATTGGTACAAATATAAACAGGTAGACAGGTTTTTAAGTCTTTCCTGTGTCTAATCATTGGCATAATTTAGTGAGTTACATTTTTAAACCTCTTTGGAGGTTATTGGACACCATTCTTGAAACACATGTACTGACAATGGAGAGCTGTAAAGGACATAAATTACCTCACCAAATCTTTGCCTGGGTAGTGACCTGATAAAAGAAGACAGTTTGCCTCCACAGCCTATACTGAATTTTGTGGGGTTTTTTCTTTCATTTGTAAACTATTTAGAAAAAAAAAAAATGGACCCACATATTTAAAGTATTTTGTGATTCTAGGATGACATCTTAAGAACTGTGGGTGTAGTAGGTATGTATATATCTGTTATAGCAAACCATTTTGCTGAAATACTCTAGCATCTTCCTTTTACCTTGAGGATCATGGAAAACAATGTAGTTTTCACCAGAATATGAGGTACAGTTTTTGCTTCTGGGATGAAAAGTGTGATTATTAAATGTGATCAGTAAATAATACCTTTTTTTGCTTTTACATTTCAAAGGTTGCAGGAGTGAATTTAAATTGAGAATATTCTCAGCAATTCTAATATGATGATGTTAATAAGGGATGTTGTAATGCCTTTTAAAATATATAAAAGTGTAATAATACTGTGAGCATTCACCTGCCTGTGAAAATTTCAGCATGTGAAAAGGAAGGCAGGTAAGGAAAAAAGGGAGTTGGAAGTGTTACAAGAGAGTTTGGATGCTGTACGATAAGAGCTATAAAATATTGTTAAACGAGGAGGTGGTTTTTTATTGTTACTGTAAAGATAACATATTTAAGTAAGCCAGTTTAAAAATAATGTGACTTGTCTTACCAGACTATGATATTCATTATTTTCTGGTGCTTTTTAGGGGAAAATCTTTTAATTCAGTGCAACTTTGCATCAACAGATACATCCTCTGCCAGAAAAAGTCTTTAAAATGGTAACACTTGCTGAGGGAGAAAATAGACCCATATTTTGTTGGGGGTTAGTAAAAAGGTCAAAGGTATTTCTTGAAATGTTATGGCAATTTCTCCTTTTTACTTGATATGTACTCTTCTGTTGAAAATTACATACTTGTGGTCTGAGATGTAAGGAATCCATTTTAAGACTATGAGAGCCCATTATGATCCTTTAGTTTGGTCTTTTGAATAACACAGTCCTTTGAATTTCACTGAATAATTTTTCAAATTCTGATGGAGTTTCTTCTTGTCTTGCAGAAAGAAACTCATTCTAGTACAAAATAATTAAAGTGGTAGAAAATCCGTTATTCTAGATAAGTTGTTCTACTGAGTAGGCATCTCTAGTGTTAAAAAAAAATGTTCCTATCTCATTTGAATTTATTTAGCTTCTGCTTCCTGCTTGTACATCTGGTTATACATTTGTCTGGTAAACTTAGCATCTTCCATCATCAGAAATTTTCTGTTCATATTTATATTGTCTTCCTTCTTACACCACTCATGCTGTATCGTCTTTACCAAGCTTAAAATATAAGGATTACTACTATTAGATTACTTTGTTAAATTCAAAAGATTGTGACTTTTAAACCTCTCACGGTAATTCAGGCTTTCCAGATCCAGAGTGACTTTTTGAGCTCTTGCCGAAATCTTTGCTTTTTCAGAACGCTTTTGAAAGTGAGATATGAGAGCTGTTTCCCAGTAATTGTCTCAACAGTGTCAAGAACAGGATAAATAAAAAGTCCAGTTCAAACATGCACATCCTACGCTGAGGGATTGCATCTATGCTCTTCTCCATGATTATACTCTTGGAATTCCAGTTCATTAACTGCTATAGATCTCAAAATCTTTTCTGAGAATGATTTTCGAAAATACGCCGTTCAGCAAAAAATCTGTGACCTACATTCCTGGTTCCTCACTGTAAGATACGAAATTGTATTATTTTTAAAAGTCCACCTTACTCTGCACTGGCTGCTCCTTATTTCTGTTCATCGTTCCACCATTTTTACATCAACTGCATGTTTTTGCTAACATAAATGTGCATTTTCTTCTGGATAAATTAACATTGGATAGTAATTGGTCAAGATCTTAGCACCAGCCACTAGAAATTCCTTTTTGCACAACTGCTCCCAGTTAACAGCTGTTTTCTGAGATTTGCCAGTGAACTAGTTTTTCAAATGATTAGTATGTGCTACAAGGAATTTTGTATAGTGCTAATTTTTAGTCGGAATGTTGTGCAGGCAAATGCCCTTACAGAAGTTGTATTATGTCAACACACTTTCCTCTTTGAACTTTTCTCTTCATCAGAAGTTTTGACAAGATCTTTTTTACATAAAATTGTGCTGATTGACACTAATTATGCTACCATGCTTCAATGCTTATGTACTTTTATGTTGCATCAGCTTTTCTGTGACTTTGCCCAGAATGGAAGTTCAGCTAACCGGACTATAATGATTTGGGTCATCAGGTCTACCCTTTACAAAATACCATAGAGTATTTTTTTCTTTTTCATTGTGTTTTATAAACATAGCCTTAGATCTCCACATGGGGTGGAAAGTACAGTTTTGTGTAGTATGTCCTTGGAAAGGACTCAGATTTGCAGGCCACAGAACAGACTGTCCCACACAGGACATAATACCTGCAATACAGGTTGAGAGGCTGAGTATTGCTTATTCACATGACACAGAGTGCATATTGATGATGCTACTGGAAAGGTTACAGCCTCCTTAAACTCTTCTCTGCTTCATTAAATCACACTATATTTCAGATAATCTCTTTCAGTGGTATGTTTTTAAAGCCCCTGTCACAGTTCAGTGTTGTTATCCCACTCCAGTCTGTTATGGCAGGACATCACAGAATGTATGCCCCAGAGAGACCATGAAGATGGATAAAAATCACTGCGTAGAATGTGTTGCTTTCGCTGACAAAGGATGAGATGGACTTAAATGTATTTAGAAATGGCACCATGTAATATTTATTCTTTCTGTATGTTTAGTTCTCAATCACCTGATCCTTATGCAGTTATAATCTCTGGGCCAGATCCTCACCCAAGATAAAGCAGTGTCAACAAGCAGTACTAGTTGAATGCCATGATGCCACTATGATTTCTACAGTAGCTGAGCAGTCATGTTCATTCTGAAATGGCATTTACACAGTATTTTCCTTTTACTCCTGCAGAACAGCTGCCAGAGTTGCATGGCATTACCAAAAACTTTTCTGATGTCTTTAAATTTAAGTATTTACTATGCATTTGGAGTGTTTGCATTTTTTTTCAGATTAATATATCAAGAGCCCTCTGTACTGAAGAACAAAAAACAGGAAAGTGGCACAATCAGGAAAAATCACTTTAGGAAAAATATCCAATATTTTCATACCTGCACTTGCCCCTTCAGGAATGCACTTCTAGGAAACAAAGTTTAACTTCTCCACTTTGCAAACCCAGCCTTCTCTTGTGCCATAAATGTTGTTGGCATATATAAAGGGAGAATATAAAGGGAGTAGCTATGATTTGTATGATTTTTTTCCCAGCTAATCAGATATACATTTTGTTGCCATCTTGATCTTAGAAAACAGTTAGAGGACAAAGTGTTCTTGAAATGTGCCAGCAAAAATATTATATTGGAAGTAATTTTTTTTTGAAGTTGCACTGTAATCCATTGAAAATCAATAAAACTCTCTGTATACAAGGATTGAAAGTAAAGTACAATAACCCTGGCTTCTGTGTAGAAGGAGAAAAGTGTAAACAAAATCTATTTGATTAACCAGATTTATAAAAAGTGTATTAAAATGTATAAGAGACATAAATAAATTTGGTAAAAGGTAAAATGTGATCTGCATATTATGCCATAATTGAGGATTCATAGCAGATGTCACCTTGAGCAACTGCTATTCCATGTTCATGCACATGTACACATACAAAGTTTAATCACGTTATTTTTACAGACACAAATACTGACAAAACTTTTTATTGGAATTTTTTGAAATCATAGAATCACAGAATGGTTTGGGTTGGAAAGGCCCTTAAAGATCATCAAGCTCCAACCCCCCTGCCATGGGCAGGGACACCCTCCACTAGACCAGGTTGCTCAAAGCCTCATCCAGCCTGGCCTTGAACGCCACCAGGGATGGGGCATCCACAACTTCTCTGGGCAACCTGTTCCACTGTCTCACCACCCTCATCGTGAAAAATTTCTTCCTAATGTCTAGTCTAAATTTACCCTCATAGAATAGCTTATATTTTTGTAGTTCGCATTGCATTGCAAGAAATTTATGAATTTTCATCTCTGGTCCAGAATTCTCCTGAGATTTTTTCTTAAGAAATTTCTAATGCTTGTTACTATTAGGAATTGAACACATCACCTTCTTCAGATATTTCTGTAAGTTTGCTAAAATACAGAAAGAAAAAAAAATATAAAACCTCCCACCTCTTCTGGAGGCAGTATTTGATTTCATGTCCTGGGAAAGGCTCAGTTGTTGAGCTTTTCAAAATGTTATTGGAATTGATTTGCAAATTCCTTGAAATAGGTTTAAGATGTTTTCTTTTTGAGTGAACCCAATAGATACTAATTTAGTGATTTTTTCTATTTATCTGTCATATCTGTTGGTATAAGTAGTCTTCTGGTCTTGAACAGCATTGATTTATCTGTGATCTGTGAACAGCTTATGTCTTAGCTATTTATTGTATTATTACCTCTGAATAGTATATGTATTATCAGTGATCTAAGCCAAAATAATGAAGATTAATTGAGATTCATAAGTTTGAAGCATAGTAATTCCCCTCCCAAGCTATGGAAATTTGTAGTTTTCAGCTAAAGAATCCATTTTGGCTTTCTGAATCTGACAGACAATTTTTCTTTAGCTTGATCATTATAAAACACTGTAACACGTGGTGGAGAAGTTCAGTTTCTAAATTATAAAATGCCTACAAGTCCTTGAATTTCAACTGTTTAACATAAGTGTATCATACTGGTCAGTCATTAGAGAGGTTCTAATTAATTCACACTTTTAGCTGAGACCTACTTGCCAGTTACTCTGTCTATAGGTTATGTTTGCCGTCCATGGAGAATTAGTCTGCAGTTAGCAGTGCTTATTTGTGGCTGGAGGCCATTGTGAATCCTTAGTAGTAGACCTCAGTGTTACGTCTGACTTGGTGTGAGTGTGCTTTGCTTTCAAATGGACGATTTCATGTTTTGAGGACAACTATTTAACTTGGAAAGCCAAACACAGTCTCATCCAGGGCAGCACTGTAGAACTCGATCTAGTTTGTATCCCCTGAAACTGTACCTCTCTGTTGTCTACGGAAACAGTCTGACTAAACATAATTACTCTGTGTCATATCAATCTCATATCAACTTTATGTAAGTACTATTAATGTATTAGCCTTCCATCATGATCTACTGAAGATTATAAAGCTTTGTCTACAAACAGCATCAGAGCGCCATGCATTCATATGGTGATAAGGTGATATATGAATTTTGGGAGGCTTTAATTTTTGTTCTTTAGTTTTACTCAGCTTCCTTTTATTTTTTTTTTCTTTTGATGGTGCTGCAGACTTCAGGGTAATGTAATTAGAAAAACTGTCCTGGTTTAAACAGAATTCCAGTTACAATTACTGGACGATAAAACCACCTCACAATCTAAAACTAGGTTCTCAAAATTAGAACTCTTGGAAAATTGCTAATATATCCCTTATGTTTCAAATATCTTTTATTTCTAATATTCTTGATGATAGCTTTGAAAGCATCAGCTGCAGTTTTGGGCTCTGTTGGTACAGAGCCAGTTAGTCTCTGTAAATTACGGGGAAATAGGACACAATAATAAAAAGGGTCATAACAGTCCCCAGTACATTGCTGATAAAACTGCAGGGAGGGAATAAGAACCACAAGCCTACAATATTTTACTTACTGAGTAACTAGAGCTAGTATTTGGGAAATCTGCTCCTCTATTCAGGTAATGCAAGAATGCTAATCTGTAAATCAATAAATAAAGGATTTTTTGAAAAGTCATTTTTACAGACAAGCATTTCCTGACTCCGACTGTAAATTTAATCCAGATACTCTGCAGCATCTCTGTAGTGCATGTTTTAAAGAAGTTTCTGAGGGACTGACAGAGAATATATGCTAATTTGGTTTTTAGCTGTTGATAACATCCTGGTTGTGAGTAACCTTGAACTTTTTGAGACATATGTTAATCAAAGTCCAGTGACAGTTATTATCTTATAGTTATCATATTCATGCACAATTATTTAGGAAATATTCGGCTGGAGGTAGATTAAGCAATGACACTACCTATACTTCTGTTTAAAATTGCTTACAATATCTATGTTTTCAGGCAGACAGCTATATTGGAAAACAGTTACATATTTCTTTATTTAAGTTTGCTTTTTAAACTGAGTAACTAAGGAAAGAAATTTCATCTCACAGTGCTGTCTCTCAGTCCTCTTTCTTTTCTTTATTTTAATTGTTTCTCAATTCCAAATGAAGGTGAAAACAAAACGCTTGTTAATATTTTTATTCCCTTCCCTTTTTATCTCAAAAATTAAACAAACAGAAATATTATCAATGTAGCATAATTAAACAACACATATTGAGATCCAAACTGTAAAGGGTTTGATGCTGTAATAAAAAGTAGGTGAAAGTGGAGACTTAGAGCTAGTACAAGCAGAAGAAAATTCAGCCTGGATAAAGTATTGTATGTCAATGTGGAAAAAAGAAGATTCTTAGACATTTTGGATTTTTGTATGTGAGACTATTTTATCTTAAGTAGACTAGTTTTCTCTTAAGTCTAATCTATTTTTATGAACAATAGTTGGAAAAACTGATGAAAAGCTGCATTAACAAAATTAGTACTTTAAAAATAGCACACAAAGGGTTAAAAAGAAGGCCTAGAAGTGGAATAGTTTCCATAAGCTACTGTGCTCATATATTTTAAAGTAATTAGTATTGTTTTTATAGTTAGATTTGTGTCATTCTTTAAAGACCTGAAGAGCAAGAAGTCTTGCCTTTCTATAGGTAAAAGTTAGAAGTGCATTTCCTCATTTTCCTTTCTCTAGAAATTCAGTCTTTAGAGATATTTCAGAGACTTGACAGCATTATGATATAATGGATGTGAAAGAATTGAAACTTAATTAAGATATGATGTTTTTTCTTACTCTGATTTCAATAATATCTGTTTAACCAATTCAGATGAAAGCTGAAGGCTAATCATGTGTCTTGTCTCCATATTTAAGGGTAGGAAAACATATCAGACAGTTTTGAGGGAAGAAGAGAATAAAAGCACAGAGAAAACAAAAACAAAGGACAGATTGCAAATAGTTGGGAAAAATTGCTATATCAGTAGGCAGTATTTTTCACTGATACAACGTTAAGGATTTTTTTTCCTTACTTTTATTAATTTCCATATTTTTATTGTGTTTGAGATCAGTTTCTAGCTGTTGGAATGAGTTTAATAATATTTTCCTATAGTTTTGTATCATAGACTGAATTATATTTCACTTTTGGGAGAAGGGATGGGGAAGTACAAGGAAAGCAGGAGAAAGTGAAGCACCCTCAGTGCTCATTTTGAGTGAGAGATCTTTATTCCTGAGCTTATCTGCTATCCAATTTCTGAAGACAATTCATGGGGAGGAAGATTTTACCGAGTCTTGGGTAGAACAGAGGGAAGGAATTCAGTCATCTCTAATTCCATTTTTTATGTTCATTGGGAAGCGAGGACAAAGAGAAAGTACAGTCATGTCAGCAGAGGGCTCCCTTTTTACAGAGTGACTTCCCATTTTTCAGCTTTTGAGATGCAATTCTCAAACATGAAATTCCATTATGTATATGCAACTTATTGACTTGAAAATGTTTCAGTTCCAGATAGTTTTGGTAAGGAAAGTAATTTTTCTTTTCCATTTTTTTTGGTATTTTCATAAGATGACAAGCCTGTTTAATTGTAATCTCTTTCTGAGAGTCACAAATGTTGCTATTTTCAACAAAAGAAAACTGAAGGTATTAGAATGAACTTCTTGAGGAACCATTACAAGCCTCAACAACTCTTTCTACAAAGATGGTGCATCTTTGACTTTGTTTTCTCTTAGTATAAATACAGATCAACTTGTATTGTGAGGAGATGCACATAGAACAATCCTTTCCAAACATAACATCAACTGCCAAAACATGATACTCCACTGCACATTTACCTATTTCCCTCTTCCTTAGGTCAAGGTTATTAGGGAAACACATGGTGTAGCCATTAGTTACATTGCTTAGAGTATACTCAAGGTAAGAATCTAAAAACATGGAAAGGTTGAAATGATGTTTAATTTGCTTCTCCGTGAAGAATTATTTCTATAATATATACATGTAATTTTATCTTCAAAAAACAAAATCTAGAGAAGTGATGGATTCATGAGGGTAATGATAATTCATGTCTTAAATACCTGTCTTTATCTAACTACGTGCCACCTTTCCATACAGATATCTTCTTCTAGTACATACATAGAAAACACATGTGCTCTCTTTACATCCCTTTCAGTCCATCTTTCAGATTTGTCTTCATTGTGCAGCTATCAAATAAATGGTCTACAAAATGTTAAATACAGGATACAATATAATCAACATTTATATTCAAAATTTTCAGTTCCATATAGATTTACGAATATCTCCAGAGACAACCATGGCCAATCCTACCATATTTGAAGGGATGCTACTGGATTTTAAAGACTAGCATTCAGGCATTTGGAAAGGGAAGTATCAATTTATTGTCCTTTTGTGAAGGCAGTATTACACAGAATATGAATAGATGGTTATACACAACTTTCACATCAGGTCCATTGCCACATTAAGTGCACAGAGTGCTGGTTATGGTCTAAACCAGTAGCACACTATTTAAGTTTGTGACATAACGTATTTGTTACACATTATCAAGTCCCTGCATAGAGTAAGAGCGGTGTTCTCTTGATGGCTGCCCTTGTAAATACCAATTTTCCTTCAGAACAGTCACCCTTTTGATAAAAAATAGGACGTATAATGCTTAGCATGAATAAGGATGGTTTTTTTCCTCCCTGATGATCTTTCATTTGCAAGCAATATAGTAATTATAAATTAAAACTCATTATATATCAGAAACTAATGCATGCTAAGGTCCTCTGCTGAAACATCACATGAATAGGTTAGAAATAGTCATGCAAACTGCATCCTGATGAGGCAGTCCAGTTTTCTTTGCAAGTGGATTGCCACAAGCACAGTACCATCAGAACAGGAAGACAAATGAGGCATTTCAACTCCCTGGCTATTCCTTGATCTGATGGGAGCTGTTCCTTTTATCTAAATTACATATTTTAAGGGTGCTTAATAATTCAATTACACTGCATATGAAAACTCTGGCCTGTCTTTCTAGGAAGAATGCCAACAGTAGTAACAATAGTCCAGAGTAGTTTTCAAGAATTGTCCCAAAACACTTCACATAAGCTTGTGTGCTTGTGTTGTTCATTCAGTGCTATAAAATAATCTTTAGGGTGACATGTGCCCAATCCTCCCAGCCAGCTCAGCAGTTTCACACACAAGCAGAATTTTCACTTTATAACCCAAAATGCTATTTGCCTTCTCACATTGCGAGAAGTTCCCCAGATATTTCATAACTGCAAGTCTTGTCCTCACTGATTACCTCTCCCCTGGAAGCTGGCACACTGAGTTTCTGAATGGTTTCTCAATATTATGCTGAGACGTTGGTCTGCTACTGAACAGAGGGAAGAGTGCCAAATACTGCATCACCAGTGCTGCTTTCCTTAGCACCTGGGATTTTCTTTGGAAAGCTTCCAACCAATTGTTATGCAGGCCAGAATGTGCTTACCTTATGAGATCTGACAAGATCACAGCCTGAAGAGACACAGATGGTAAGGCATTCCCATCATCACCAGCATCCATGGGCAAATGAACTGTTTTCTGTTCAGATCTGCTTCCAAGAAGACTTAATATTTGATGGATATAATTATGTTAAGCAAGTCTGAATCCAGGACTAGATATGAAAATATATTTGCTGTGCATAGACAGTATATCTCAGTTGTGGATATACCACAGTCCTAATATCTAAAATACGTGAACACAGCAAACAGGTCCCAAAGGAAGATGTATAATGACCTGAAAGAGTAATGGGAAAGATACAGGACTGTTGTCGTTTCACACAACACCACTCACTCACCCTCCCCCCTCCCAAGGATGGGGGACAGAATTAAAGGGGTAAAATGAAAAGAGACTCATGTGTTGAGATAAGAACAATTTAATAACTAAACTAAAATAATATTGAAAATAATAATACTGATAATAATAACAGTAATATATACAAATATACAAATGGGTGATACACAGTGACACTGCTTACCACACAATGACCAAGGCTCAGCCCATTCCCAGGTAACGATCCTGGAGCAGGGAGAGTCCCAAAACCGCAATCCTGGGACAGAGATAAGAGCCTGAGCATCGGAGACCTAGAGCTGACAGAGGAAGGGAGATGACTCTGGGGGAGGGACTGCCCAGATAGAGCCAACCCGTCAAGAGAGATAACTTCCGGAGAGTCCTCACTGGGACAACATGCATGATATAGAGTATGCCATTGCCCAATTAGGGTCTCAATTCTAATCCTAAAGTCAAAACCTAGGCTGGTAATTGGGGCTCTGCTCTATCCAAGCTTCTCATGCACCTGCAGACACTGTCACAGCAGAGAAGCTGAAAAGTCCTTGACTGTCCTGGCAGCAACTATAAACACCAGTATGTTATCAGCCTTCTCCTCAGCACAAATCCAAAACATAGCCCCTTACAAGCTACTATAAAGAAAGTTAACTCTGTTTAAGCTGAAACCAGGACACCTGTGTTTCAAAACACTTTGTAGCTGACCGAAGAAGGTACTTATCTGAGCAATGGGAGAGTTTAAATCAGGCCAAGGGAACTTAAACCTCTCACATTAATTTTAAATTGTCTAATCACTATACTATCAGATACAGAAGCAGAGGCAAAAAAGAGAATCTCAGTTTTACAGGTGATGTATCATAAGAGAAAATTTAGTTAGGAAATGCTAGAATCAATTTAAGCATGCATTCTTAAATTCGGATTCTGCATCAAAGAGAAAATGCAATAAATGAATTAACTAAACTGAAGAAAAAAAAAATGCAACAATGACTTTACTGTCCAGATTACATATACATGAAGTCAAGGATTTATACAATCTGCCTTCTCTGGTTTTGAACTCCGGATATTTTTGAATCCCGTCTTTTCTGACAGTTGTTGCTTTGCAGTCTGTTAATCTTTCCAAGATCTCTCTGGATTTTCCCACTGTTAAAAAAACTATTTTCTCTTTTGCAGAAGTTGTTTTGCAATTCTTCTCTCCCTCCATATCAAGCTGCCTTTCTCACATAGTTGAACTGCAGTGCTTTGGCTCAGAAATTTTACAGTCCTTTCCATTGATCACAACCCGTGACCCTCATGGAGCACCTACAATTCATCTATAGCAACAAAGATGAGTCTGACTTGATATCATTTACCTGCCTCCTTTTTCTGGTAGCTTTCTTGTCCTTCAGGGCTATCATTTCACAAGCAGTGAAACTGTGCTTATAATATACATCTTTCTATCTGGAATGCAGATGAAAGGAAAATCAGTCTGATTAATATGCTAAGAAATGTTATTCTTCTGACTCGCGTTAGGGTGGGAGCAGACAAGTGTCTGAAGAAAGGCACATTTTGTTTCTCTTGTGTGTTCTCCAGTCCATAAATAAATACAGGGAAGAATATCAGCTATGCAAAGGAAGAATACCCTCCCATAAAATGCTAAGACAGACTTGCCTGCATGCCATTGTGTGATAGCCATCATCTCAATCCTCTCTGCAATTATGATACCACTTTACTTTACAAAACTGCTGCAATGAGCATCTTTAAACATAGCTCTTTCAAAGTATGGTGTTTAGCTCAAATTTATGAGAATTTTCATTGTATAAAATTCCATCTTAATAATCCATGAAGGTCAAGCTGTTAGCAAGACATACACATGCTAGCAAAGAGCATGCCTGAAGCACAGTGGAAAATTCATGACACTTAAGTGACTTGGCTATAATTCCTTTTCAGCTCAACAGCCCTTAAAGCTCTCCACATGAAAACAGCAATAACCTTATGACAGTTGCAGGGCAGTGTGTTTTCTGGACATTTGCTCACTTGAATATTTTTTTTAACCTAAGGGTAATGTACAATGTCAGTATATTTGAAAAAAAGTTAAAGGCAGAAACAGACTTCAAAGCTAATATTTTTTCATAAGAGCCTTAAAGGTATTTTCAAAAAATAGACAACTGTGTAGATGCACTAAACTTTCATATGCATACTGTTTTCTGTGGATCGCTGGATTCTTATGAACAGAAAAGAAAATCCATTCCAGTTTGTGTGTCTGTTTTTATGCCCCACAATATTATTTCTTTCAAATATTTTTTTCAGCTGCCTTTCTGAAATTGTTTCTCCCTACAGCTCTGAACTTTGTGCATTAGTTTATCTGAGAGGAGAAATTCCATCGGGACTCTTTTAACAATTTGGGTTTCACTAGTAAGATCTGAAATCAAAGCATTTGACCACAAGTGCTCTCTGTGTTTTAATTTTTACGATGTCAAACAAACAAACAAACCCAAACACTTTTCTACATACCTATTCTTCTCCTGCAAATACTACCCCTAAAGATCTAAATGCATTCAAATTTAACCCACTCCTGGTTTAAGTTCATGTCATGGATGTAAATTGCTTTCTCAATGCTTTTAGCATTAGATTTAACAATAAATTTTTGAAACACTTTGTGAAGTGCTATTTATGACCCTAATCTAGATCTCCCAGGGATCTTCACATTTTATTTTTTATATTTAATTCTGATTTGTCTCTTTTTTGTGCATACTATGTGGACATTCTTCTAGCTTACTGATCCATCAACTGTGGCAAATTCCATGTCGTTAGTAGAGTTAATGGGGCAAGCAAGTGTTCACTGTCTAATGATACATGCCCTCTGGTACAAAGGAGATGAAATAACATTTAATGGAGTTTAATAAGGAAAGGTGGGAGAGATTTCTGCTGCCTAGGTCAGTGTTAAGAATGACAGAAGTCAGTGCTGAGGGAGTAGAAAACAGACAGCTGATGTCAATATTCACCCATTTAAAATAATTAAGACATGTGCTCCTTACCTGCTGTGTTAAAAGTAACAGATTCAAACACCTTTTCACTTGCAATTTACTGGTATTAACATGCTTTCTAAGGGGAACACGTTGGTGGTTTTTTACCTATTTTTGCTCTTGGAGAACCACTTTTAAGCTAGGCTTATGCATGCATTACATTGTGGCCTAAATGTTAACCAAAAAAGTTGTTTCAGTTTTGAGCCATGTTAAATACTGTGCTGGCTTTAGTTTGTTATTTGTTACAGCATGTTTTCTACTGCGAATTTTTCCGTGGTCAGTGCACCTGGTGGGTAGCGAGATCTCTGTCGCCCTCCTCTATAGAGCTGCATCTTGCCAAAACACATGCAGTGAACAGGGAACATGTTAGATCACACAGCTTCATTACATCATCCACCTACAGAAATATTTTCTCCTGTCCTGTCACCTTTATAGAAGGGTTTACATGCTTGACTACCTACCCACAAGGATCAAGAAAATCAAATTTTATGTAATAACTTCAAGAGCTAACACCAAAAAAAAAAATCAATTGGAGAAGTTCATTCATCCTAGAGCACAAAAGAAACCAAAATCCAATCGTTTCAGCTTAGATCATCTTCTGTGCTCCACTTCCAGGGGCCCAAAGAGCTATGTTTCAGTTCCATGTCATCAAACAAAAATCCCTGAGTCTTAATTGTGGCTTGTATTCCTAGAAACTGGTCATCAAATCCTTAAGTGTCTTTGAAGTTATAATGAATAAAGTCAGAAGTGTAGGTCATTTTATTTTACATGTTTAATTATGTTTCTAAGTGCCTCTGTCCTTTGTTGCTTCATGTAGAGACTTTCTGGGCCTAGCTTGATGTTTTTTAAATTTTTAATAGAGATGGCTATTTGCTTAAAGACACCAGGTTCTTCCATGCTGGAATTAATGAATAATGTTTACATAGTGCATATCAGCTCACAGAGGATTTTGAAAGAAGGTGGATCAGTAATTTAACTGGCTGTCCTGCACTAACTAAATAGCTTCAACTTTATAATTGTTGGTGATTGCCTTTTATTTTTGTAAATAACAAACTCATAAAACAGTTTCAAGATTAGAGCAGCAGTCTACATAAATACTTTTAGTATACACACCCTATTTTTCTGTTTTGCACTTTATTAAGAATGGAAACAAAGGAGAGCAGAATGTTTCTTCTCCACTGAAGCAGTATTGTGTAGTAAAGGTTTTTAATTTTTTTTTTTTTTGTCGGGGAACATGGTAGGAGACTTAAAAGTTAAAACAAGAAATTAAGTTACCAAGAACTGAAAGTAAATGTAAATTGTAAGTTCACAGGAGTCATAAGCTTAGATTATTTGCTCAGTAGAAGTGAGGCAGATCAGTGTTCCTTCTCTGTCACTATGTCAAGTCTGTGTATGTGTGTAAGTGTATGCACGTCTGGTTAGTGGAAGTCAAAATGCAATTTTTTTATGGGAATGTTAAACCTTGCAGGATGCAGTGCTCTCCAACAGCAAGATCGACTGTGAGTCTTATTTCTACCACCAGCTTCTATGACTTCATATACAATTCCACAATTCTGATAAACTGTCATGGGGAAAAATGATAAAGTGATTTATACTCAATTTCACTGGAAGGGAGAATGCAGAGGCTGTCAGTCTGGGTCTTCAGAACAAATGAGTTACAGTTCATGAGGCAGCTCAATAAGGCTATCATTTCCCATCAGCTCCTATCACTGACAGCTACAGATTTACTGGATCAGGAAAGGGAAAATGGCTGAATTTTGGTGCTAGGTGAGTCAACACTATTACTCCATCAACCAGATTTGTGTAGACAAGAGGCTACCATGAATATTTGATAGAAGCTTCTTCCCAGAAGTGCCTGTTAAAAGCAGTAAAGCTGTTCTTTCATTTATGTAAAAAAGCTCTCTGTCTCTCTGTTTGGATCCTGTTGAAAATGTCCATTTGTGAACCACTAAGGTTTCTCTGATTTATTTTGTGTGTGTGCATTTGTTTCATTCAGCAGTCTGGTTTGTGCCACATGGCTTATTTATAGCCCTTACAAAATGAAACAAAAGAATCCTCAATCTGCTGGGATTTCGTATACAATGCATTTGTCACTCTCCATGTCGCTAAATGGCAATATGAACACAGCGTTAGAGACACCTGTACATGCCCAGAGGAAAGAGGCATTTTACCTGCCACAATTACAAATTGTTAGAAATGTGTATGGTCCACTTCCAGGCAGAAGAAGATTCAGGTCAAAGCTGAAAACTTACTCTGTGTGTATTCATGTTAAAATAGATCAACATAAATGACTTTCATATTATCACAACTTTCTGTTGCACAAAACTTTCCTGGCAATTCTTGGTGTCTATTCATAGACCTACTATGTATGCTACCTGCATTTTTTGAGGATGTTCGTACAGCAGCATTTCTTAACAGAAATCCAGATTTGCCTCACTGATACTCAGATGCTAAAATACTTAGCTTTTTTTAATCTTAATGACCAGTAATGGATTTGGTCCCTAGATGTCAGCATTAAACGTTCTCTTAGGCTGGATTGTTGTGCTACAAAGATGGGTTAATCCCTGCAGGTGTTATTGTTTCTTTGCTTTTTAAGACAGTTATATACTTCCAAAAAAGAATTTAATATGACAGTTAGAAAAAAGGCTCTGATGTTCTCACCCACACTGATATACCTAATTCTATGTGCAAGTCTAAGTTGAGTGTCAAACACCACTATACCTGAATCAGTCATCAGAACTATCTTTCTATGCAATAACTGCCTACAGAAATTAGATATTCTCCAACCTTTTGCTTGTGTCTGTAGCTTAGATAAAATATTTTAAAAATATCTGTTCAGCTACGGAAAGTCCTTCCGTCACCTACCCACTCAGAAAAAAAGAGCTGACGAGTTCACAAAAAAATAATTCAAATTTTTACCAAATATGGCTTCCATTTAAAAAAAAAAGCAAAAGCAAAACCAAAGAAAAACCCCAATCAAACAAAAATCCCCAACATGAAATATAATTTCTATGGTTTCTCAGAATTCTCTAGGCTGAGAGAATCTTATCTATTCTGGTCCATAAATCATTCCTCCCAGATCTGCAGTTCTTTTCCTACATAATATAAAAATAAATATATAAATGAAAGCCTTATATCATCAGAACAACCATGGACTGTCTTCATTTGTGACTGTGTTCCTGAGTTTCCACAGGAAACTCAATTTATTATTTTCATTTTAGAATCCACAACCACCCTGACAAGGATATCCAGATATTGCAGCTATGACTAACCTAGCAACAAAAGTGTTAATGATGTAAGATTTTATTTGGACAGACATTTTTTGTCTTGCAATGAAGGTTAAGAATAACCTGAATCCTTTCCACAATTATGGAAAAGTACAGCTAACGCATATATTGCCAGTGTTAAAATGATGGTTTCTTACCTGAATTTTTAATCCAGTGCTAACTGTTTTGTTTTGTTTTATTTTCCCTAGAAACCAAATATTTTTCCAAAATATTCTTTGAGTGTTTTTTCCCCCTGTGCTTGAGCCTTTCCCGTCATTGCTATGAGCTACCTTTTTTTTTCCCAAATACTGTTCTGCTTTCATTTGCTTTAATGATATAAAGCTGTGTACCAGCTCTATCTTTAATCTTTTTCTATTAAGCTTTGAGCTTCTCAGTAAATACACTTTCTAAAACAGGAAAAAAAATTCAAAGTCAGATCAGATTAATGGGTTTGTCATTTTGTGGACCATTTTTCATCTAGGAATAATAAACACAAAGTATTTTCTGATTCATATTTCTCTCTCCTGGAGCTAGAGATGCAGACTGATGAAAACCAAAAGTCTGTCATAAATGGATCAGACTCTGTGTAGACAGAATAAGGAAAGTGCAGGATGGCTGCAGTCGTAGAATCCTCATGTTGTATTTGTCATCTGTCATGTTAAACTCTCAAAGTACATAGCAAAATACACACTAATCTAGTCTGAGGTATCCTAACATCTATTGCCAGCTGTTTTTCCACTCCTTTTTTCCTGATTTGTCAAAATGCAGAGATAGTTATATTACGGCAGAGCCTCAAAATTCTCTATGTAGGGAGCAGGAACTCATAGGAATCCCTGAATCACTTGAGTTTTTGTCTTCTTTATGTTCACATAGCTGACCATAAAAAGGTATAACAAACTAGGGGACCAGGGCTCCATGATCCTTATCAGTGCAACAGTTCCCAGCTCTCTGCCCTGACTGAAGCATTGGGTATGAACTGGAAGAACTGCATTTTTTCAGAATGTCAGATGATTTTTCACAACCTGCAGCATCCTGTATCTCTGTGAGTGAATATTACAGCAGAAAGGCAAAGCAAGGTTTGTAAAGGAAATGGAGAAGGGGATGAGGAAAGAAGAGGAAAATGGAAAAAAGCAGGAGGAAAGGGGAGGAAGGGGAAAAAGGGGAAAGTGGAAAATGGAAAGGGAAATGGAAATGAAAAGAAAAGCGGAAACAGAAAGGGAAAACCATATGTGGCAGAAGGTTTCACAATTAGCAGACAGTCCTGGAAGAATCTTTTATTGTCTGACCCTTTAATTCTAACTTGAATTAGGGTTATCGGTTAGGAGTGAGTTCTCTTTGAATTTCACTCAATTTTAAATTGACTTTTGTTTCTTGTAACCTTAGCTATGAAGCATGAGCTACAAATCGTAACTTTATGAAGTTTTCCAAAATTTCAGGTGGTTTAAATTTCTCATTTGAGTCAAGATCTTGTCTAATTTTATCCTGTCTTCCACTTCCCTGAATAGGTGCCCACCTTGACTGAGAATGCTGGGAAAGTATTTTTATCATAGTCTCCCTTCCCATCTTACTATAACTGACTGTCAGAAAAATCCGACATTAAAGATACCTATCCATTCCGAAACATTCTTCAAAAAGTTCTGATGACACCTCATACACCTTCAATTTGTCATATTTCCTAAATGAACTGTATAGTTTCTGGGCTTCTGGTTTCAAAGATCTGCAATGCAAGAACTAATGAGTTTTCAGTTTTAGGCCATAGTTCACATTTGAAATCGATTTGTATCACAAAACCATTAGGAAAGCTAGCAAGAGTAGCAGCAGAAGAGAACCAGAACTGAGATAATCGGGCATGATGACCACATAGCTTAAGAGTACCACATGGGCAGGTTCCACACTGCCTGTCTCTCTGCCTTCCCACAATTTCTGGCACTGGTTCTTATATTTCTTTGAACATCCTGTTGCATAACAGTCTTATTGTCTCTGATTTTGCTCTCCCAAGGACAAAACAAGCAGATATGTGGGTTTCTAACCAAAGCCTGTGGAGAACCGAAGAATTTGGAGTCAATGCAATAATATTGCATCTTCTGTATTTACAGCAGTCCTTCTGTACACGTTAAGTTATCTTCAGGAAGAAGAAAGTGTCTTGTGAATCCTTCATTTACAATTTTGCTGGTGATTATGTGCATGATTATATGACATTATCTCCATTTTATTTTCTAGTCAAACTATAAGAGCTGTTAAAGGTAGGGAGCCTGTGAAAAAAAAAGTACTTACTATAAAGAGTTAATTGCTGTCACAGTTATTCATGGATGAATTATATAAATTCTGATATAAAACTGCATTTCTAAGAATGCAGCTGCTGAGCCATTTTCAAACTATATACAGTTATTTAGCTAGTGATAGATGAATCTGGCTATTTGCCAAATTGCATCACTCTGCTTTTCTCACATAGGTTAACATAGATGCTAGTTTTTTACAGGATGAGAAAGCTTATATATTGCTCACAGTTCAAATAATTTACTTTCTAGTAGTTTACCCCTCAAATTTCTTTATTATATTCTTCATTTTCCAGTGATAGATTGCTGTTTCTCTATAGCAGTTCAAGGTGTAATGCTGTCAGCTTTTGCATGTCTTGAAGTAAAATCGCAGAATCACAGAATGTTAGGGATTGGAAGGGACCTCGAAAGATCATCTAGTCCAATCCCCCTGCCGGAGCAGGAACACCTAGATCAGATCACACAGGAACGCATCCAGGCGGGCTTTGAATGTCTCCAGAGAAGGAGACTCCACAACCTCTCTGGGCAGCCTGTTCCAGTGCTCTGTCACCCTCACTGTAAAGAAGTTTTTTCT
>WKFP01015039.1:872797-937518 GCA_011057875.1 Pterocles orientalis
TTCTGATACACCCCAGGATGCCATTGGCCTTCTTGGCCACGAGGGCACAGTGCTGGCTCATGGTCATCCTGCTGTCCACCAGGACCCCCAGGTCCCTCTCCCCTACACTACTCTCCAACAGCTCAGTACCCAACTTATACTGGTACCTGGAGTTGTTCTTGCCCAGATGCAAGACTCTACACTTGCTCTTGTTAAAATGCATTAAATTTTTCCCTGCCCAAATCTCCAGCCTGTCTAGGTCTCGCTGGATGGAAGCACAGCCTTCTGGCGTGTCAGCCACTCCTCCCAGTTTCGTATCATCAGCAAACTTGCTGAGGGTGCACCCTATTCCCTCATCCAAGTCTTTGATGAATATATTGAATCATAATGGATAGTATATAAAAAACAAGAGATGGACATAATCCATGGTCCAGCTAAATGAGAACCACAGTATGCATGATGTTGCCTTATTTCTCTGAGCCTTGATATTCTGAATTTTCCAGTCTTGTTCAAGAATAATAATAGAATCAACAGTGCAGAAAGTGTTAATAAATTTAATTCAGGAAGTCCTTAGATTGTATTAAATTATCACTGGTGCCAGCAGAAGCCTTGAATGTTAACTGTCTAATGATGCTATGTTTAACTGATAACTCAGAAGGAAGCTATAAAAATTACTTTATTTTAATCTGTAAGAAAAAAGTAATATTAGGCAGCAATTAACAAGTGACAGACGTTAAAGTCAAAGACACATCTTGACATGGCTGACTATTGTAAGGGTGCCTTCATCCCTGTGGGAGAGAAAATTCCAGAGAAAGGATAATTTTTGTTCTGTCTTTTCCCCTCACTAGATAAACAAACCATAAGAAAATTGCACAGGACTACATTTATTGAATTTAAATTATATGAAGTCTCACTATATGTATACAACACTTCTCAGACACAGTTCTACCAGTAACTTGAAGGATGCAAAGCTTGATGAAATACCTGTTTGTGATGGGTAATTCACCTGAAACTAAGCATTGTTGTGACTTAAACCTAGTTAACAGCAAACACCACATAGTCACTTGTTCATCCTCCCACCTCCTTGAGGATAAGGGAGAGAATTAAAGAGGTAAATGGAAAAGAGATTTGTGGGTTGAGATAAGAACAATTTAATACCTAAACTACAATAAAATTGAAAATAATAATTATAATGATAATAATAGTAGCAATATATGAAAACATACAAATGAGTGATACACAGTGCAACTGCTCACCACCTGATGACCAAGGCTCATCCCGTTCCTGGCTAATGATCCCAGAGTGGATAGAGTCCCAAAACCACAATCCCAGAAAAGAAATAAGAACCTAAGAGTCTGAGAGTCCAAAAGCTGACCAAGAGAGCAAACAAGGGGACAAGAGACGACCCAGAGAGAAATCAAGACAACCCAGAAAGTGAAATTCCAGATAGCCCCTCATAATATTTTTGACATGATGTGTATGATATGGAATATATTATTGGCCAATCTGGGTATCAATCCTAAATCTAAGGTCAAATCCTAAACCAGTAATTGTGGGCTGTGCTCCCTCCTTGCTTCTCCTGCACCTGCAGGCACTGGCACAGCAGAGAAACTGAAAAGTCCTTGAATGTCCTGGCAGCAACTATAAACATTGGTATGTTATCAGCCTTCTTCTCAGCACAAGTTCAAAACATAGCCGCTTACTAGCTCCTATGAATAGTTAACTCTTTCCCAGCTGAAACTAAGACAAACATATAGTGAATAAGATCCAGGGTCCAAAGTAGAGTACAGATCCCTCAGTTACATTTATTGCTTAGGCTAACATATTTCTGGAGATAAAATAAAGGACACTGATCATCATCAGGATGCAAGGGACAACTCCTTCAGTGTGTTTCTTTCAGCTAGTTTCAGGTACAGATGCAACAGTAATGCCTCCTTCCACTTCTCTCCAAACTCCTTGTATCCCATGACACCCAGCCTCCACTGCCCTAAACTTGCAAGGCACAGTCCATCACCCCTACATATAAAGATCTCAGTCCTCAGCCTCTCTGTTTTCTGAAGGCCCCAATCCACTGCAGACCTTCCCTCTTGATGCTCTTCCATCACTCCCTCACTTGTATAGCCCCTGTCCTCGTACCTATTCAGTATACCCAAACTACCTAGGGCTTTTCCTCTTCAGCCTCAGTTGCTTCCTGCACAAGTCCACCCGCTTCAGTATGTATCGCCGCCAGTCTTGCTCATCGATCGTACCCTGCGGCTGCCTCAGGGCTGACTCCCTGCTACATTTCTGCTGCCTGTCAGCTCTGCTGATGCCTTCCAGGTAGCTCCTAGGGTTGGCCCACCTTCCTCATGGCATGGCTCCACCATGTCTCCTGCTTTCTTGTCCACAAGAACTTCTGCTCATTCAAATATTTGGGCTGACTCAATGCACACCAGTAGACAGCTCACAGAAAAAATGTGGAATGTCTGGTAGTCCTGTGCAGTGCCAGGCAGTAGGCTCCTCAGAGCATGATTTAGACACCATCAAGGGGAGAAGCAAGGATGGTAACTGCTGTAATATCAATGATGGGCTAGAGGGGAGGCCACACATGACTAGAACCTTGCTGTCATCTGCTGATGTGAAGCATGTGCCACCCTGGGCAGTTATCACAGGGTCAGGGAGAGAGACGGCCCCCAGGATCACTGACTCTTCATTTTGCACAGTAGTACTGAGTTTACCTTGGTGACCTCACGGTCACCTACAATGGGGGATATTTTGAGGCTTTTTTTCTGTCTTGGGAAAGTCAACCCCAAACCTCTAATCATACTAGAAAGTGATTTGGTAGCAATGTTTTCTTTAGAGGTAGTAATGCTCTTGATCTGTCAAGCACAACCTGTTATACAGCGTGGAATTCAAGATAATTTAGACTTGAGAGGGTGCAGGTAGTGCCCTGTAATTCAGAACACAGGGACCAAGAGTCTCAGGTGCCCACAGGAAGATCAGGGTGTCTGAGGAGCTTTGTCTCCCTCCTCATCTTCAAAAGCCTCAGTGAAAATTGGCAGGTATGTATGAAAATCTTGATTTCTTCAAATTGACGTTTGCCAGTGGTAAACATTTCATTTAGTGATTTGCAACCAGCTCTCCCCTGTGAGATGTTAAGAAAAAACTGACAAGAGACCAAATCCACATCAAATTTCTTTTGTAAATGGAAATCTGTCAGTTCAGTTGGCAACAAGGACTAATGATTTGATTGTCACATAGAATTTGCCACAATGCAGTTCCAACAAGCTGGAAAAATTGCTAACATGCAACACTTCTTCATCTGCCTAAATATACAGATATTTACAGAAAGCATTGAAGCACACCAAATTCCATTATTTCCTTTTCTCTAAAATGTGCATTTAAAAATCAAATAAATTGAAGGTCTCCCTTTTTGCGCAAAATGACAGTCAACACATCTTCTAGTTCTTCACTGACTTGTTGGTATTTAGCATGACTTACTTCCTTCCCACTTGCATCTAGAAATACTTCTTAACGGTAATCCAACTATTCTTCTGAGAATCATTTTTAGGCTGTCTTAACCAAATCGATTTCAACAATAGCATAGTGTCTCTGCACTTGCTTGGTCATGTTAATATATAGAATCATGTCTGCTGAAGATCTTACTTAAAACGCTTATAAATGTTCTTGCTTGTAGCTCCTAACTATTTAAAAAAAGCTTTTTATCTTTAACAATGGAGTCAGGGGCTCTGTAGAAGGTTTGTCTGTTCTTTCTTAGAAAGCTTGCTATGCATAGTATGTACTACCAGAGCTGTGAAGGACATGGAATTTCAGTGCTTTCATAAATACTATGTTATTCATAGTCTGTTTCATGGCAAATAGAATAAGAGCATTCAAAAATATTTCTTTTTCAGCTGGACAGTTTGTTTTCCTGTTTCCACTTTTTAATTTTATGCTAATGATTTACAAGACAAAACTTCAACTGCATTTCATAACAAAACAAAAAAAGCAAATGTTTTTATTTGTGTCTAAAGCAAGCTTCCCTGAATGTGCTGATGTTGTCATGGAACATTTTTGTCATAGTAAATGAGCATTTCACAACAGAAAATGTTTCAAAAATCTTGGAATGTTTTTAATTGTCTTTGTGCATTTCTGTCTGTATTATGATATTTTCTGAAATTCCTCTACCTTACTCTAAGCTTTTGATGATCCCTTCATGTTCTCTTTAGACTTTGTTATCCTACACTTTGAAGAAATGAATAAGGTATAATAACACGCTTATTTCCACTGAGTTAATTCTGTGCAATTTCTACTGATATTTTCCATCTGTCTTTGTGGCTGATGATCGGGGTTTTCATACTAAACCTATGTAGTTTCTTTATGATGTGTCTTTTGCTTTTCTGTCTACATTTTCATACTGACTTTCCTATGCTCTACTGCCTTTATTGCTTTCTTCTTTAGCTTGCTTTTCTATCTTGTATTATCAGACTTAAAAAAAAAGTACATATCTCTTACTGTAAGTCATTCATTCATTTTCTTTATGATTATTATTCTAGACATTTCACTTTTCTTTATTCATGACACTTTCCTCATTAAAGGATAAAACAGCTACTAATGCTTCACAGGGTAATTAATGCAGCTCTTTTTGGGAAGATAAGCTGTGCTTGTTTAATACGCTTGGCTTATAGTAGTTGGAATTTTATTTTTCTGATTGTATTGGCAGTGGAAAAGAATCAGTATTAAATCCTCAGTGTAATGTCAGATTTCACTTCTTTTTAACGACCTGTATCTTGTCCTGACCCTTATATAAGAAAAAAAAAACAAACCACAAACAAAAACTGAAGTGCATGTTATTGAACTATCTTAAAGCTTGAGGGTTTGGGGTTTTTCCTCTTAGTGTGATTTAAGCTATCAAGGCAGGTGGCCCAGTTGCTCAGCATACAATTCTGACTTGCGTAGCAGCTGACTGAGTGAAATTATATTAATTTTAATCCTAGTACTATCAGACTATTTCAAAAGTGGTATAAAATGGGCAAGTCTTCTCAGAGGAGCCCCCAGAGTCATTTTTTTCAACATAGGAATCAAACAGACGCTCAGATAAACTTGTCCTTTTTTTCTTTCCTTAATTCGTGTTACCTTCTTCCTAGTGGTGTGGAATAATTTTGTTCAATTTTTAAAGGAGAAAATTGTTTTCTTTTCCTAAGTGGAAATGAGGGCCTCCATGAATACCTCAGCTTGTATGGGGCTGAGAAACCTGTTGCCCTATCTTTGTCTGACTTCAGGGAGAGGCAGCAGATTTCCAAGATTTACTTCAGTACCCTTGAAATAAGTCTGGATTATTCTGGTTTTTTTGGAGTTGGGGGACCTCAGCGCATGGATCACAGAATCACAGAATGGGTGAGGTTGGAAGGGACCGCTGGAAAGCATCTGGTCCACTCCCCCTGCTCAAGCAGTGTCTGCTATAGCAGGATGTTCAGGGTCACGCTCAGCTGAGTTTTGAGTGTTTCCAAGGACTGAGATTCTTAAGCCTCTCTGGGAAACCTGCACCACTGTTTGACCACACTCTGCACAGCAGAAAAGTTTTTCTTGTTTTCAGATGAAATTTCATGCATTTTAATTCATGTCCATTGCCTCTTGTCCTTTCACTGGACCCTACAGAAAAGAGTCTGGTTCTCTCATCTTCATTCCTTTCCATCAGGTAAATTCCTTTTCTTGCTTGGTTGGGGAGTTTCTCCCAGTCTTTTTTTGGGGACTGATGAAGATGGGTCTGCACAAATGCCTAAACTCACCTGGCACTGTGAATCAGACTTTAGGCAATGGTTAATGCATTGTGGCTAACTAAGAAGTGCCAGTCTCATAACACAGGAAAGTGAATTTTGGAAAAAAAGTAGACTGGAAGGAAAAAAGTAAAACTTAAATCCTTTGATCTAAAATTTGAGAAGGTTATAAATATTCTCAGTGTGTCATTGCTCTGTAACTCAGAAATGATAAACATTAATGGAAAGTAGATATAAAGAAGCTGCGATAGCATCTGCTTGTATTCGACCCATTCTAAACCTCCTGTAATAAGTTCCTGTTCTTTAAATTTGGTTTCAGATTGCAAACACAAAAACATGTCCTGAGCTTAAGAGAGTGGAATTTTTTTTTAAAATAGGTCACAGAAAAAGGGATCTGAATCATTAAATGATGCTATCCATACCAGGAGAGGAAAATCAGAATCTATACTGTTACAGACTTTTAAGAGCTGAAACCTGAAGCTGAATTTTAGTTAACTGGAAATATCTTTTGAATTTGGAGTAAACCAAAACACAACTGTGTGCATAAATATATGCATCTTTGATAAACTCATCTCTCGATCACTATCATATTGTGCACTCAGTTCACACATAGACTTCTAGGGCTTTCACACAAATGTCAAGGGAGTATTCATTCCAAAGGCTGCACAGATAATATCAATTTATTGTCACTGAGTCAAATAGTTCAAATGCTGAATATTCTGATTTATATTTAGGATAAAACATATTATCATAAAATATCCATCTAGATGGTGAAATCAACTAAGAGAAATATTATTACTGATAGAACGTGGTTTTTGTTATGCAAAATGCTTTGGAGAAAACATTGGGGGTTTGTTAACAAAAATAAAAAGGGAACAGGGAAAGCATAGCAGGATGAAGACATAATTGTTCAAAGATGTTAAAAGCTATTTTTTTAGGACAGATTGTTAGAGAAAATGAAATATTTTGCTATTTACTTGGTGATTTGCTATTTCCCAGAGTTTCATTCAGTATTTTGCATAACATAAAGGTATTTATGGCAAAAATATTTTTAATTTACTCTACTTGCAGTTTTTATCAAAATCACTGTACTTCTTAAATGACTTCATGGTGTTTGAGAACTTAAGGTGTATACGTTTCAAACTGCTCAAGGGTTGGAAATCGGCCGCTTAGGAGCACAATGTGGGAGTCCGTAGTGATGCATGAAAAATAGGTGTAGCCCAGCTGTGAAGCAATATAGGAGACAGCTAAAATACATATCGGCAAAACTGGAAATGGAAAAGACATTTAAAATCGTGATATCCCTCAATGTAAGCTCAGTTTCTCTATGTAGCAGTTTTATTGGGATTTTGCAAGTTCCTTCTGCATTTGCGTACTCATTGAAATAAAATCCAGTTATGTTCTAAAGTAGAACTCTTATGTTTACAGTTTTCCACAAATAATATGTATCTTCCTTTATGCTGGCATATCCTTTTCATTAATGCATATGCAACGTAAAGATCTTGGAAAACAAACTCTCTGTTCTTTTTACCACTTTGCTGCTGCTTGACTTTGGGTAAGTAATTTAATACTTTGTATGAAAATTTTGAAGAAACGGTCTCTAAAGTTTGGCTCCTACATATTTCAGTGCTGATGACATGTTTTTGGAGCTATTGAGTACAGCTGGTTTGTTGTGTTACCATTTTTATCTCTATGGAAAATTTTGACGTAAAACAATCTGTTTACTAGAATTCACAGAGAATGTTTTGCCTTCATATTGAAGGACTGGAAATATGACTTTTAGAAACACTGGTTTTGGTTGGAAATTTGTAGAGATTTCCAAGGAACACATGGATATTTTTAATTAATATGTTTGCCTAATAGAAATTATTTTTTCCAGTTAGAAGGGTTTGGGAGATTTTTTACCATGTCTCTACTTTGGTCAGTCCAACAGCAATGATTGCTCTCTCTTGGCTGGGTTTTTCCTTCATAGGGAAGGAAGTATGCAAATAATATCGACATTTGACTGGGCACTTTATACTTGGATGATTTCAAAAATCTTGCGTATTTCAGAATGCTGTCTGCTGCAGGAGCTGGTTAAAGACAAGAAAAGGGTGATATAACTCAAAAATGCAGAAGCATTCCCTGCCTCTCTGTCTTTCCTAACACGGATTCAGAACAGTTATAATCCAATTAAAACTAACAATGCAGTAGAAAGTCTGGTTAGCTGTACTTATGCAAAAAATGTTTTATACTGTGCCAAAATGATTCGTGTCTGTAAATGTGAATACTGTAATAATAGTATAGTAGATGGAACACTGGATTTGCACATCTATGGTCATTTAAATCCAACCTGAGATTTTAACCACAATTAGAAGAGTGTTTTAGGGTTATTACCTGTTAGAGAGTAATCTCCCATTATGTTTAATAAAGAAAACATAATTTATCACAATTAGGCTTAATTGGCAATTCTCAGTCTGTGCTCAGCAGAATATCAGGACTGAGACAGCATGGACGATAACTTTATTCCTTCCATCCCCAAAGGTGATTTTCCTCAGGTCATTTCCAAGCTCAGTGATAAACAGTATGAGGATCTCATTTTTAAAAATGAAAATTTTGAATTCTGTGTCAGTAGCTATAATGCATTTCATTCTTTCCCAAGTTAGGCAATTCTAGGCAATTCAGTTAGCAGACAGGACATTTCAGACGAAAGATGTCTGAAAATGTATGACATAGATACACACAGAATAAGATTATGTTGGTGCGTACTATGAATACTATGATGGTAAATCTTTGTAAGTTTAGAGAGAATAAATAAAAGCTAACACTATCTTGAATTTTGTGAGCTAGTCTGTCCACCACTTGGACAAAGTATTCAAGCTTTCTCCTCTGTGCTGAAATCTTTGAAATCCTATTCCACCGCTATTGAAAGTGTTACAAAACTGCAGCTTATGCATAAACAGCTCGAGTTCGGTGTATTTGTTGGTCTCAGAGGACATCCTTCTTTATCAGCTGCATTTAACTTTCACCGATTATCTACTATAGCAATTTTTTTTTGAAGCAGTCTCTGTGACCCAGCACTGACAAATGCAAAATGTTCACAGGCAAAGAAAAATCTGTCAGAGGTCTGCCCATTATTTATGCAGTTGTTTCACGGGAACAAATGAAAATGTGGGAAAATGGACATATCTAGCTTTTATTCCTTTTATGTATGTAATTTCTGTTTCAAAATCTTGCCAAATCCTGTTGTTCTGTATCAGTGAAAGGGCGATTCATGGCGCTATTTCAGAAGTTAAAAAAGGTGAACTCCTGGCCTAGTCTATGGTGTGTTCAGATTTGCCTAATCTAAAGAACAAACATATTCCTGAATATTCTCAATAAAATAGATGTAGACAAATAATTACCTATGCATTACTTGAAATGTAGTAATTATTCTCTTCTGCGAAAGTTGATATGAAATGACTTCATGGTAGACAGGACTTGCTTACTGAATTTAGTATTAAAGATACCTATGGACAATGATAACATCATATAAGAAACAATGAAATTTGCCACCCTTTCCTCATAGTGAATGCTTAAGCAAGAGCAGTGTTACATCTCAGGATAAGTTTTTAAATTTTCTTTCAAATACAGTGAGTGACCAGAACAGAACTGAAGTGTTTGTGTGTGTGGAGCTTTTTGTTCTTAAAGAAAACATTGAGAAGTTGTAATTTCTTCTCGGGGTTTAAACACAATATTCGTTTCCAGATGCTGTTCTCCCAAACAGTCCATTTCCATTACACCAACATCACCTCTTTCAGCCCCTGTAAGTACACTTGTTTAGCATCAGAAACATACACTTGATCTTTAAGAAAAGCAACAATAGGTGCAGATGTGGGGAACGTAACCACAAATTTTGATAAAAATAAAATAAGCCAGAATTTATTGTTTTGTAAACTGGTAGAATGAGAAGGGAATAATCTGCCTCAAAGCACACGAATGCAAAGTAGTACAGTATCTGAAGAAATTTATATAATGAAGAATCATTATTTTACTCTTTCACTTGATATATAAGACCTGTGTCTGGAAATGTGCTGGTTTTGACCTAAAAGCAATGTAGAATTTAAACAGTCTCTTCAGTGGAGTAACAACACAATACATTTATAAAGCATCTTCCCTAAAAGAGTCACAAGGGGCCTATCTATGATCTTTCAGCATGTCAACCATACCAGCTCTGACTAATTTCTAGTGTGGTGAAAGGAAAAATGAATGTTGTTTAGGTCTCCTAGACAACCGTCTATGCTTCAAAAGTAAACTATGTAATAGGTACATATTTGATTCAAATCTAGGATTCCATTCAAGAATGAAAGAACATGAGTATGTGTCATTGTTTGCCTGGGCTGCTTCAGATGGACAAATAAAACCTAGCTAGGCTTCAGTATTATTCTTTTCTGATAATATTTTTTTTAACAAATATCTAGAGAGAAATATTTCTGCTCTGTTTTCCTTATAGAAAAATTAAGTACATTGATCTTTCTTATAACAGTGATGTTTGCTATGTGTAAATTCCACTTTCCAAATGGGCAAATGTGCATTAAAGCCAACAACTAGTAATGCATTTCTTTGTTACTCTTTAGATATTATTTTTAACAAAACATTATGTTCTATGTTTTTAGACCTGTATTTCTCCTTATGCATAGTCTACCTTTCCCATTAGGTGTCTGCTATCCCCAATTACCAAGCTAAGCAGCATAGTAACATGAATTAGACTGAGCTTTTAGTAACAAACTTCTCAGAAAGTAAAAATAAGTAATGAAATCATCAGTGCTCTCTTATATACCAATGACATCTTTAAAACCACAATTATGAAACAACCTCACTGTGATTTCTAACATATATACTATCATATATAAACATTATTTTGAACAGTTGATTTAAACAACAAATAACTAACTGAATGAACTGATTTTCAGCTACATCAGATTTCAGGTGAGATTCCAATTATCAGAGACAAGTTTATATAAACCTTTTTTTCAGGACTATTCCTTGGCGAAAGACAGAAGAAGTCAACCAAAATGCTCTAAATGATGAAAAATTTAGAAAATTCTTCAATGGCAATGTATTCTTAAGAAATAAACTTTGAATTTAGGCAGTGGAAATTGATTCAGAGGCTCCACTCTGCCTATTAAATAATTCTAAAGCTATTTAAAAGAAAAAAAAATTGTTTTCTATGAAAATTAACATTTGAGGTCCCCCAAATTAAGAAAACAATTTTATGATAATTTGCCTCCAGACCGATGTTGCTTTTCTCTAGCAGACAAAATAATGATGTTTTCTTCTTTATTCGTTCACTGTTTTTAAAATTTGTAGCCACAACCTCTAAAGTTGAAAAATATTAATTTAAGAATACATAAAATTTAAATTATGTCTTTATAAAATTAGATGGGCTTGTGGAGTTATTTTTCATTTTGAATACTATATGTGAATATATAAGTAGATGTGCTGGTTTGTAAATTAAATGTGACACAGATGGATATTTTAGCAAGTAGTCTGAGTGGAAAGGAGACCTCTTTTAGATGCCAGTTTGTATTCTCTCATTTACTTTCGTAAGCAAAAACTTTCCATATTTACATGTCTGTGTCAATTCTGATGCAAAATAATTAGATAATTATAATTAGCAAGTATCTCTTTTCTCTTATTAAAAAACTTGCTACATCTTTCTAGAGCAGCTGTTTGGCTGTCAAAATTGGCCAAGTATTTTTTCCTGTTGAGATGTGTTTGCAGGAACCATTTTACTGCTGAAAACAGTTTTAAAGTTATTTCAGCTGTTTCATCTCAATGTTAACTGCAGCATAGTTATCAATAGGAAGAAAATGTAAATAATTTGTTTTATGGTGTTTTAATTGGAAAGTATGTACACTTTAAGATGATAAATGAAAGGTAAAGTCAGAATAAGATATAAGATTTAAGCCAAGTAAAGCAGTTGATAGTAAATTACTAGTAATTTTTAATATGAGATTGCTTTAAAACATGCATATAAAAAATTGATTCTTTCCTTCCCTCATACCAGCTTTCATAGCAGTGGTTATTTGGAGGATTATGGTATTTGGAGGATTTTTATAGAGTCACATCTCAGGCATCTGTGCCATAACTCTTTTCTGGTATTCTGATACTGGACTGTATTTGCATGGGGAAAGGTTGGGGAAGGGTGGGATGCAGGATCAATGCCTAAATGAGAAGAGCATCTAGCCCAGTGAATTAGGGAAGGGAAAGGATGACAGACTGTCAAGTCACTGACAGTTTTCTTGTTGCCCCCACCCCATGGGAAAGCTGTTGCCTGACTTGGAGCATACAAATGTTGTGCATTCTTCTACAGTTTCCAGGTTTCACAGTAGCATGTCGGAGGCTGGTACACAAGAGCAGGTCAGTCTGTAAACTGCTAATTGCTGAAAGCTGGTAGAATGCACCAGCAAAGAATGACTGGATATGTGTGTGCACATGTTCTCCTCTAAAAAGACCCCAACGCTGGACGCTCTTATGCTTGGGTGTCGTATGGATGGAGAGGGCTTGTTTGCACTACCTGGGTGTTGAAAGCTTAAAGCAGTACTGAATGCTCAGACACCAAAATGCTGTTCAAAGCTTTTTTAAGGTAGAAGACTTTTCAGTAGCAGTCTTCATGTCATACTGGTATGACTTAACTTGTGTCAGGTTATATTTGATGACGGACTTTTAAAAGAACTTCAGAGTACACATGGCACTAACGTTTGGCCACAGATACCTCTGTGAGATCCCAAATTGCCATTGCAAATAGCTAGAGTATTAATGGGGAATTAAATCTCTTCCCGGTAAAAGACAGAGAGCATCTTCTTTTATGCTTCCCTGCCCTGTCTGAACTACTTCTCTTTTATAACAGCTACATTTCTGCCAACTGCCTTATCTTTGCAGCCAGGAACTATAAAAGCAAAGAGTCCTTGCCATTTGGGAAAGATGTTGACAGGAGGTAGATGCAATGATCCCCTGCATACTTATGGCATCAATTCTCTCCCAGTAGCATCACATATGAATAAGTGACTAACTGCCAAAAGCCATTATCTGGAATGGAGACATTTAGACAGCACTGGAGAGTCTATTCTGAATCCCTAAAACAACAAAACTCAAGTTCTTATCTCTGCATAAGAATGAGCTCAATTAGTATTAAAACTGTGTTCATTACCAAACAAAGTAAGAGGGCTTAAATACAGCATTGAAATGAATCTTCCTTTTACATGTACACTTCTATGATATGTATGGTGCATAAGAATGACATGTTAAAACATTATATTCAGCAGTAAGTTGGCCATTGAAATTAATGAGAATAAATTTATTTTCCAAGGCTAAGAGTACAGCATGGATCAATCTTTGGTCCTTAAAGTTAAGCAATACATTTCAGTTTCATGTTCACTGCAGGAATTCTGTTAAAATTTAGGTAAGACTTACAAGGCTTCCTGTGCCTGAGTAAAACACATCATAGTATCAGGCTACCCCCTGTCCTAATATGTAGTGAGTATAAATGCACTGAAGTCATCTGGGTTTTCAAACATTACAGTGTACACCTGGTAAGCACCATCTACAAAATGAAAGCTGTTTTCTCAATGCTAAATTTGGGCACACAATGTGGATGTAACTGTAATGCTTGGCACACCAAGCAGATGGTAAAACAGAGTTCTCCAGGTGTCAGTATGCAGAATATACAAGGATGGTTAATCTAAATGACTGAGAGCTCCTGCAATACACAGGAACTGAAGTAGCACATGACTTCTTCGGGTCATTGTGCTTAAAAAATCGTAGTATGTCTTTATATTAGTAATAACCCATTTTACATGGATGAGAGTAATAGAAATGATAGTATTTGGAAAGTTATATTGTAATGTAGGTGCAGTGTCCATGGAAGGCCTTGAAGCTTATGCCAAACAGTGCCCTCTAGCTATTAGGCAATTCAAATGTCACTGAAGTGGCAGCTATTTGAGAAAAACCAAATTCCGATATCCTTAGGCCCCTCAGACTGAAATGGTGGTTGTCCACTGAAGCAAGTTCACTCTCCTTACAAGAGTTTGTGTAGCTTCTCTTTCTAGATGCAGTGTCACAAGGTGTCAAAGTTAAAACTCGTCCCTGTTCTCACTTTCTGTGTAGCCTGTGTTGCCTCTTAAACGACTGTAACTTTTCAGTGAAGAAAGAAACACATCCTTAAAAGGTTGGTTTTAGAAATAAAAATGGCAAACATTTCACAGTGTGTAGAGGTGTGATATTTAACAAGTAACCTTGGAAGAGATGGAGTAGTGGGCAGAGTGCAGGTGGAGTGTTCAAAGCTGCATGTATAATTCGCACTTAGTGTGGTGGGTGCTATAAAAAAAAATCAATACATAAACTCAAAGGCAGATGGAATTTATCTCATATCTCTACTGTTTGTCACCTGAAAATCACCAGTATGTATAGATGCATCTGTATAATTTAATCTTATTTTTCTTCTAAAAACACACACTAAATGCATATTAATTCCTGTAAGCAGAAAAAGAAGCATTTAGTGTAATATATGACAGGGATGCTGTGAGGTTTTAACTGGCAATGATTTGCATAGTGTCCAAACAAAATATATCTTTTCCGAGTATCATGTTTACTCCTCAGTGAGAGATCTGTCACATCAGTGCTTCATTTTGGATAGCTCATTCTGTTGTAATGTACAATCATTACTTAACCTGTAATAAAATATGACAAGACAACAAAACCCATTAATTGTGGCAATCATTATAATAAATAATAATTAAATATGTTATGCTTCATTTCCATAGCTAGGCCAAACACCGATTTCTGACAAGTAGAGCATTCTGTGTTTGTCATTTGATTGAGATCTGCAGGGTAATACTAAAAGAATGAGGAATGATTGAGATATCTGTGTATGTTCTTGCTATGGTAAATAAAAAAATGGCCTTTGGGACTTTGATGTGATATTGAAAAATGACCTATTAAAGTGGAACAGTAGGAATTTGAATTACAATACAGAATTTTCAGTTTCCTGAGAGGGACCTTCCTGCTAGTTTAAATTGTAGACTCCTGAAAATCCACTGTAAATTGATGTTATATTTACTGTGTAGCAGTCACTTTAATATGCCTGCCTGGAAGCCTCAAAAGCAAAATCCTGTGTATTAATGCTATGACTTCAGAAAAGCGGGGAGAAAAATAACCATTGATGCTTATAAATATGAAGCCTGCAGAGTATAAGCAAAAGAAATTTATAGAGAAAACCTTGAACAATTCCTACAGCAACATCAGCCTAGCTTCATTCTGAAACTGTTGAGCCAGAAATGTGATAAAATGAAGTGACTGAAGCTTGTCAGAAAAGAAAAACAGGTAGTGGAATGATGATATGAATCCACAGACGGCAGCACTGAATCCACTATCTTCACTGCATTGATTAAAGCCTTACTATTCAGGTGAATTGAAACCTTCACTGAAGCCATGGTGGAGATGAGCAAAATAAAAAGTTGTTTGTCATTTGTAACTCAGTAGGACTCTGAAGTGAAGAACTGATTTCTTCTTTCAACTGAGTTATATTAGATGGCTCATGGAAAGAAATCTATATTGTGTATGTTTCTTCCCATCAATACCTTGGTTTATAGTACATCTTAGCAATCAGATTAAGTAGGATCTACAACAAGGCTATACTTTCCAGATATAGCACTACCTTATTGCTATAGGTTATAACTTCAGTTCATCCAGTTTGCATAAAACAGTGCATCACCTTCGGCCTCATTTGAAGATGAATCTGAACCTCACAGACACCACAGGTTTCAACATGCTCTGCTCTTTTCTGATCCAAATTGATATCAGTATTCCATGACAATTGTGGTGGGAAATAGTTAGACACTTTTCTTGACAGAAGAGATTTCAAAAATTTTTCAGCAGTTGAAACTTAAGAGCGTTTGGGGTTTTTTTTTTGTGAGAAGACAGCAATTTTTAACAAACCTTTGTCTTTCTGGCATTTCACAGCTTGAGGACGGATTAACTGATCAAACTCAGAGACATCACCCCCAGGATACTCCTGTGGCCCAGTTGACTGCCAGGGAAGAGACATTTACATGGAGCTTTTTCCTTGACTTAGAAGTGGGTCTCCCACATTTCAGTCTCACCTCCTACATATACAGCCACTTGGTGCTATGAGTAAGTCTTCCCAGCAACTTGTGTAGGAATTTCTCCATTTTGAATAGATAGTTCAGGGAAGTTATTTCAAAAGTTAAGTTTGACCTGGTCTGCCTTCATTTCAATGAAGATATTCTTCTTCACAAAAAAATATTTTAATATTATTATCAAATGTACTGTTTATGACAAGCCAGGGCCTGCAAACATGAGGTATGTGGAAAATGCCCAAACAGCATAAAGTTATCCAATACTGGAGCCTTGCCAGGAATTTAACATTGGTATAAGTGAGATTCAGCAAGACGCTATAAATCTTCCTGCTGCCTTACATGAAATAAATCCTGTAGTTTAAAGCGTTCCACAAAGAATAACTTGGCTATACTGTCAGGAACACACCAGAGCAAACCTCTGCTCTATCACTCACATATGCGTAGTAGCAGAAATCAGATAAAAAGCATTCCCTGAAATTTAAGGGCAAAATAATTATTTCTTCCAACAGTTCTTAATTTAAGTTGGCATTATTTTAAATCTATGAAGTTAAATTAATTCCGAATCATTTTTTGTCTCTCAGCTATAATATAAATTTTGTTCCTTATCCCTCAAAAAAGTGAAAGCTAACTAAAAAAACCTTCTAATTTCTGTGAAACTGCTTTGAAATATGACTCATAATAGTATTTGACAAAGCGTCCTCAGCCTGAAAAAATCAACAAAACTAAAATAATCTGATATGATGCTGTCTTGCTTCTACTAAAAAGCTTTAAAAAATCAGTGGAGAAATCCCTAGTGATTTGACAAGATAACCTCTTTTTAGCAGTCAAAAACTCAGCTTTTTCTATATACTTTATCTTCTGTCAGTACTTTTTTGGCATCATTGCAGAAGAGACCTGAAACTTTCAGGAGATATTTGTTGAACTGTTAGAATATGAAGACCATGTTTTGAGTTTTCAGTGTGAAGTTATAAAAGTCGCTAATTGTTCAGGGCTTTGGGTGGAAGTTCTGTTTCAAATCACATCAGCTAACAGTACCATATGATTTCAGTAAGCTCTCACTCTTCATAAAATTGTAACTCATCGTTCTCTGATGTATGTTTATTTAATTAAATATAATAATTTAGAATTTATTCAGTTGTATTTAAGAAAGTTCTGTCTAGCATTTTGTGGGTTGTTGAGATTTTTTTTTCTTTTTTACTAATTAAAATTGTGTTCATTCCAGTTGACTTTATCCATCCTTATGCAAAGCTTTTTAAGTATAGCAGAAAAATGTCAACCATACTATGGGAAATTCATATATTAGGCATAAAGCCAAAGCAAACTGATTGTTGCATATTCCTAGTTTATATCTGGTGCACCTGAATGTAATTAAATGCAAATTGATAGTTAAACTACTGATGAAAGAATATCGCTTCAAAGTAGTTTCCCTAGTCACAAAATTTTGCAGGTTTTTGCAAGATCTTCAAGATGATAAATGTCCAAAAAGAAAGCCTGATCAGGCACTTGGGTGCTCTTCATTCCTTCTACATGAGCTGACCTTGCTTTGTCAATTTAAGAAACTCATTACTGCAATGAGTTATTCACATGGTAGCAACAGATAGCATAAACGGGATTACTAGCCTTCTCAGTCAGCTAAAATGTCGAGCATATATTTCGGTGGTGCTGTATGTTTTCCTACAACTACCAATTAACCTTAAGGTGAAATTCAAGGTGTTTGTACATAACCCTAACTGTTCAACATCCCATTTCCTGTAAGACAGCTTTTCAGTCTCTGCATAGCCATTTTTCCTGTGTTTAGTTACCTGCCCCATGGGTAGTGAAGTTAAAAGTCACATGCTATTTATAGTGCTGGTCTCATGTTTCTGGAACTGATCCTTGCTGGGTAACTGTAAGTGTAACTGATTTTAGAACATGACATAAGTTGTGAACTGTGTTGAAGTTTTCTACTTTGCATCCCTTGCCGTTTAGGTTCCTGACAATTTCTTTTTCAATTCTTTGATCCTTCCAGGGAGTTAGTTCACTTGCTGCAAGGGATCACACAGTAAAGTATTCCCTATCATAGAGAAAAATGACCCTTGTAATTTTATTCATGTTTAAATCCTATAAGGATCCCAGATCACAGAATGGGAGTTTTATAAATGTGCATCTTAATAATTACAGTTAGAATTCATTAGGATCTGTGCTGCTGTACAAGTTTAAGAGGAAAAATCTCTGTGCATGCTAGGCAAGGAGAAAGAACAATGAGTCATTCACTATACAGGTAGTGAAGAAAAATGGAAGTTTCTTTCACAGAAACACAAATATTTGATATGATCTGAAGCAGTTACTACTGGATTTTGAGAGAAATGCTTATTATTAGTTAGTCCACCCCAATCATTGTTATGTAATACTCATACCAGTGCATAGTAGCTTCAGTAGGAGAGAATTGAGAGATGAGAACATTCTGTATCTCCCAACTTTAAGCTTCTTATCACCTATAGTTAATTTGGTGATTATACTAATTTCTACTTCTGTACTTTTATTTACCTGGTATAAAATATAAGAATGAACAAAAATCTCAGCAAATATACTTTTTCTCTGGTACTGTGTCTGTGGCTAGACAATGAATATTACAGCAGAACAGGTAGACTTATTTCTCTTTGTGCATCCTCCCATCTTTAGTTCATCAATATTTTAAGGTCTTTCTGAACAAGAATTTCCATCCAGTTTATTTTGTTCAGTAGCCTATAACGAACTTTTCTGCCATATATTTCTGTGGTAGCTTTTCTAGCCCATTTAAAATTCTGGCATTCAAAGAACCTGATAGCAATAAATTCCACAAATGAAATGTTTGGATCATAAACAAAGTGCTTCCTTTTTTTTTAGTTCTCTGTTTCATTTAGTATCTTTAGTAGGAGAAATACTGAAAAAAGTAATTTCCTATTCACTGTTTCATCGTATCTGTCTATAAGTTTATAGCTGTGTCTTCTCTAGGCTGTAGAGTCAGAGGCTGTCTGACTTCTCATATAGAAGCCATTCCACTTGTTTGATCAGCCTTATCCCATTTTCTGTTTTTCAAGTTCTTCTTTCAGCTTCCTGTATTTGAAGATCAGGTAAGTAGAAGTGTGCATATTATCCATAGTAACACTACACCATGGCTTTAAAGTGGAATAATGTCATTTTGTTGGTTTTTTTTCTGTTCCCTTCTCATACTTTCTAGCATTTTATTTGTATTTTAAGTATCTCAGAGTACTGAGCGGAGATTTTCAAAACTATCTGACAAGCGGTCTTTCTGGACTATAAGGACTAGAAATACCCAGATTAGAAGCTACCTTCAGGTTTTATCAGCACTGAACTTCATCTGTTATTTCGTTGCTCAGTTATTCAGCATTACAGAATCTTGCAGCTCTGTTGCACATCTCTGTTCTAGTTCTGAGTTTCCTGAATTTTTTTTTTAGAAACTAGCAAAAGTTTTAAAATGTCAGACATTTTTACATACTGTATGTGTTCATTTTCAGTGAACATAATTCAGTTCAGGTGATTTGTTTCTATTCAGTTTATCATGTACTGATTTACTTTATCACCTTATTCTAAAACCTATTCTACCAGCTTTCCAGTCTATGACATTTTAGAATCATGCCCAAAATAAAAAAAAAAAAAGGGAAAAAAGAAATCCTTGCAGTCCTTGCAGTGAGCACCATTATAAAGAAGAATTAGTCTAATTTTTCTGCTGTGATCCTGTCTTTGAGTGTTCATACAACACACTCATCATGTATAGGCACTGAAGACTTTTTTGGTGATTGAACTCTTCTAGGAAAAAAAAAAGGGTTTTTTCTGAGTTTAATGCATGTACAAAGTAGTTACTATGTTGTCATTTTGCATTTAACTTCCCAGATATTATATTCTTTCTGTTCTTAAGGTCTGGGCACAATTTCTGAAGGATACCTTTTACTGATAATAGCTTCTTTGACTTTTTTTTATTGGCTTAAATTCCTACTGCTAGGTGTTTGTTGTTCTGACTAGCATACTCTTTTTGGGGCACACAAAGGCACTAGAACTTTATGTAGTCTTGGGCAACAGACAGCAAGCCGAGAATAAGGCACACCACGGGCCCTAGGTCAATACCACATCGCTAGCTAATGCAGACACACTCATTTACCTTGAATCTCCTTGCTGTGTTTTGAACACATGATGACAGCAAGCATTTTATCTTTTAAGCTTTTCCTTTTTTCTTTGTTTTTAAACAAACATCCTTGCTTTCTCTTTTAGAAATTAAGTATTACTCTGTGGATTTTGTTTTTTGAATGTGTTTGCTTCAAGGATGCAGATAATGAATATTTCACTATGACTTTCACAAAATGGCTCTGATAGCCATTATGCCTTAAATCATATTCTTCACAGCTATACATTTACCACAAAATGCTAAACAGATTAATTGTTATATATATATGACTATATACATGTATAAAATAAGAATATAAATAATTGGAAAAAATAATTTACCTAGCAATGGAATATATCAAAGACTGAAGATTCCACATTGAAAATTTTGTATAAAGTCTGCTAAGATGATAGAAGATGCTCAAAGAAAAGCATTTTTAATAAAAGCAGTCACACATTCATCTAGCATAGGCAAAATCCTAAATCCATCATAAATGTAGCTGCTATTATTATATGACGGAAGAGTGAAAAGCAGATGGACCTTATTTGCAATAATGTAGCTGGGCTGGAGGTATTTTTCCACCTCTCTTCCTGCATTAATAATGACAGGTGGTGCTGGAGATAATTTTAACCAGATTATGATGAGCTGTAGTTCAGATTCAAAGACTTTTTTTCCAGCTTCTCATGCTTGGTATATGACTGAATATACTTTTAAATGCAATTCTTCAAAAACAGCATTTGAAGATTTGTGTGTGTGAGAGCTGATGAGGTGCTTGCCTTTTCTGAAAAGAATTCTTTGAAAAACTTAAAAAGGACATATTTCAAAAAAAGATTCCTGTGACTTTCATGTGAAGATATCTATTTTGATATGAAAATGCTTGTAAATGGAATTTCCAAATAGCAGATTCCCCCCTTCTGAAAAAAGGATCACAAACTAGGTGAAGAACAAAAAAGAATCTTGTGCTCATTTTAGACCTCACAAGCTAGCAAGGTAGTGTATTAATTGCAAACCGATTGCAAGATAGTGTTTCTTCTTTTTAAGAAGGAAATAAGTATATAAATTTATGTGATACTCAGTTTACCTCACAGCTCAGTGAGTTACCTTCAAAGCTAGCTCAGCCCTTGAAGAGAATTTCAGTTTCTTAACTCACATTCTTTGAGTTTTACCTTCTGTGCTATGTGTATTTATGCATGTGAATGTCTGCAGATATGTGCAAATGACTGCATATGTTCAAACTTTAGATAGTTGTTTAACTGTATGTAGTGTGAAGGAAAGTAAAATAGTGCTTAGACTATAGTTTCTAACTTAAGTGGGGGATGAAATTATTTGTGAAAGGGTTAATACCCATAACAGCCCTATTCAGCTGAATGAAGATACATATTAATGAAATATTAAACAGAGAACTTGTGTTTTCTGTCATTTGTTCATTGATGAAAAGTTTCATTTTATGAAAAGCAAAGTCTGTTTTCAGACATATGAATTGGAAGATACAAACAAAGCAAAAAAATGTGTTGAGACCAGCCACAGATTTATTTTGAATGACATCTGAATTATCAGTCTGCAATAGCTGAAAAAATCGTAGCTACAGGTATTTGGTCATTTCAAAAGACTTCATGTGCTTGGGAAAAACAGTATAAAGAACAGTGGTAATTGAGCACATACCCACTCATTGGGTCTGAATAATTACAACTTCTGTGAATGTTTGTTTATTCTGCCTGTTGAGGCCAAAATCTGATGGAGTTTGATTCTGCCGTCTGATGTCTCTCTGCGAGTTTGTGTCATTGCAAATACATTAGAGTAATAATATGGTGCTGACTGAGTATGTGTTTGAATTCATTTTTGTCATCAAGGAACTATTCCTGTCCTGAGGGAGAGCTGGTGACGTATGCCTGGGAGTCCAAGGCTCGGGCTAAGGTCATGGGCTCTTTCTTTTTCCTGTTTGTACATCAAGTAACTTTCTTTGATAACTGTTTTGCCCAGATGAATCCTCAGCCATGCTTGCAGCAAGCTTACAATCTGTTTAAAAATACATTTTAAGCAAGAACAAGTCACATGAGTAGTGAGTTCTTTTCACCTCGGCTAGGGTTGTACATAGCTGTGACTTTAGAGAATCCTTAGAGGAGTCGTAGTAATGTTTGCCCTTCCCAATGTGAGCTCACTGAGATGGCTGGAAAATGATTAAGAAAACAAAGATGTTTCTCACAAATGAATTACCTGTCATAAAGAGGACCTGCACAAGGCTCAGCTTTCCTTTAAAAAACACCCTGATGCATTTGAGGATTGTTCCAAACCAGTATTTTGACTTGCTCTTGGTATGAAGTATTTGATAGATCCTTGTAACATGCTGTTAAGTCTCACTCACATGCACAGTGCAGTTGCTCTGCACAGTAACCCTTTTCAGACATGGGCTCTGTTAGTTACTGCCCAAAGCAGCAAGATAATTAGCAATACCAGCAGATGTCTGCTGCTAAAATTGATAAGCTTACCAGGCTACACGTTAGCTTAAAATTTCAGCCTTGAATCTGTGATCCTGTTATCTTGGTTCAATCAAATATAATAAATCTAACTAATTTCACTAAACCAGTAAATGAAGTTGTGTAGCTACTTTTATTGCAGTTTAAATGAGGCGTTTTTCAATTTAGCGTAAATTGGAATCTGTTTAAGCTAAACTGAAATAAACTGCTTTTAAACTGAGTTATACATTCACAATGGAATTTAACTAATTGTCTTTATAAAAAAAGCTTAAGTTAATAAACCCCAAATCTCTTGTGTTAACAGAACTTCATTCTTCCTGTAGAAAACTGATAAAAGACTGTTAAATAAGGTTTCTTTGCCTTAACAGAAAAGTGTAAAAGGAGCCATATTTGACACATGGTAATCAAATTGCATCTGTACTTTGCTGAAATATGCTCAGATGGAACGTTAAGGTAGGAAATAAAAATTTGGCTTAGCTAGAATACAACAGGAAGTGTGAACACTAAAAAATGTTCTGTGAGAAAATATAAATAAAGAAATCACAACTCTCTGAAAAGCAAGTGTTTTTATCATTAAGGAGAGATAAGAAAAAAATGAACAAAATATCTTGGTTCAGCGGCTGGATTCTTCCCTGTAATGAAGACAGTGGGACTGCAGTGATTTCTTTATGTTATCTAATGATTTACCTTCTTCTAATACACTACTGAAAGTTGATTTCTTTTATACACAAACCTGAGCACAGGCCAGCAAAGTTTTTAAGAAAAATATTTAAGATAAAGTTATTACTCTTTAAATATGTGCTTCAGTTCTATCAAACTCCTGAGTAAACAGAGACTTAAGCACATACTTATGGACTTCTTCCAACTGGGACCCTGCATCATTATTAGATATAACTGTGTAAGTACAGGTTCTCTCTGTGATGGTGGAGTATAACTGAAAAGATAAATTGCTTTTGACTTCAGAATAACAAAGAACCTTGGAAAGTTGCAGAAGGCAAAGTTAGTGACTGGGAGAAGGAAGAACTGCCAGCTGTAGGAGATCAGGTTCAAGACCATTTAAAGAACCTGAAGGTGCACAAGTCCATGGGACCTGATGAGTTACATCCGCGGGTCCTGAAGGAACTGGCAGATGAAGTTGCCAAACCACTATCCATCATATTCGAGAAGTCGTGGCACTCTGGTGAAGTTCCCGCAGACTGGAAAAGGGGAAACATAACCCCCACTTTTAAAAAAGGAAATAAAGAAGACCCGGGAAACTACAGGCTGGTCAGTCTCACCTCTGTGCCTGGAAAGATCATGGAGCAAATCCTCCTAGAATCTATGCTAAGGCACATGGAAAACAAGCAGGTGATTGATGACAACCAACACAGCTTTACCAAAGGGAAATCGTGCCTTACGAATTTGGTGGCCTTCTATGACAGAGCCACGGCGCTGGTGGATAGAGGAAAGGCAACAGACATTATCTACCTGGACTTGTGCAAAGCTTTTGACACAGTCCCACATGACATCCTTGTCTCTAAGTTTCAGGGACATGGATTTGACGGAAGGACCACTCGCTGGATAAGGAACTGGCTAGATGGCCTCACTCAAAGAGTGGTGGTCAATGGCTCAATGTCCAAGTGGAGACCAGTGACAAGTGGTGTTTCACAGGGGTTGGTACTGGGACCAGTGTTGTTTAACATCTTTGTTGGAGACATGGACAGTGGGATGGAGTGCACCCTCAACAAGTTTGCTGATGACATCAAGCTGTGTGGTGTGGTGGACACGCTGGAGGGAAGGGATGCCATCCAGAGGGACCTTGACAGGCTGGAGAGGTGGGCCCATGCAAACCTCATGAAATTTAACAAGGCAGGGGGGTTGGAACTTGGTGATCTTTAAGATCCTTTCCAACCCAAACCCTTCTATGATTCTATGATTCTATAAATATTTTGGTTATAGCAGCTTGAGGCCTCTCAGTAGACAAAACGGTTCTGGAGTAGTATAACTACTGCAAAAGAAGAGCACATTCTACTTTGTACAGGTACCATGGATTATACCTGTAGGAGAATTGTGTTGAAGATCACTTTTATCAGGCTTTGATTTTTTTTCTAGATCTGATTTCAGTTAACTTTTTCCCAGCAAAGAGAAGCCACATTTATGCTAGGCTGCTCAACAGCATTCTGACATGTGTCAAATGCAGGAAAGTGGATCTCTTCACTGTGACACAGGAAAAGGAAAAAGGAAAAGGAGACGCTTCACAAAAAATCATAAACACTTAATTTCTGGACACATGGAGTGGTTCAGGCATCATTTGTTCATGGCCTAGATATTTCTTGAGTCTATCACTTGAGCAGCCCTGCCCTTGATATTGTCTTTCTGAGCTCTCCAGATCTTCTGGAGCTAAAGCACACTGTTGGTACAAGCAGAATATGAAGGAGAAAGTGGTGGATTCCTTCTCACCAAGAGGAGAGTCTCCCCTTCAAGAGAGGTGCCTGCCTTTGAAGAGGCATGGAGCTGGAGACTCCACCACGACACTTAAAGGAAGGACTGTGTTATAGGTTATGGTTATCCTATAAGACTGTATCAGGCAATAGCGAGGAACAAATCTGAGGCCATTGGTAAGATCAGAAATAAATTTTGGTTGATTTGTCATGAGAAAAAGAAAAAGGGTCAAGATCCATCTTAAGTAGGTACTGTATTTCCATAGCAGAAGGCTGACATGAAATGTCTAATTCTTTTTAAACTGTGTGTTTCATTCATGATAAAATGTTGCCAGAATTCAGTTATTTAAAAATAAATAAGCAGCAGCTTGAATGCAGATAAAGGTACCCAATTCAATTAGGAAGGATTTTTTTTTCCAGATCTGAAAGCAGGCATTATCCTCCTTTGATAGAAAAACACAGCTGTGCAGTGCTGAGATACTAATGCATTCTGCATTCAACAGATTGTAGGGAAAACAGACATTCTTATTTTAGATACAATTCAAACTTTTGGCAGTGTCTTCCAGCTTCTGAGGTCATTTACATCACTTCGTTACAGTGCACACACATTGTTCGTACCTTGTTATATGCCAATTGACTGTAATTAAGTATTTGCATATTATTGCTCCATAACTTGTTGAGAGGCATTTCATTTCAGAATTTTAAATATTTAGTGACCAGGTGTTTAACTGCCAAATACAAATTATCATGTCTGTTTCTTATGAGGAAAAAATCCAACCAACCCAGTAAGACATTCTTGGTACCCAACCAGTGAAGTGTGTAAAAAATGTAGGGAGCTAAATTCTGTTCCAATTTAAAACTGCATAAATGTGTAATTATTCCTCTGAAGCAAAAAATACTCCACCAGATATGTTTGATTTTAATTAAAATTAGAATGTGGATTCTAGTGTATCAGTGTGTTAGTGATATTTTATGTTAAAACACAAATACAATGGATGGAATCCCTAGTCATAGGAGGAATAAAGAAAACAAATAGAAAGCATACTTCAAGTTTTTGTCCATTGTTGTTTTCATGTTTTTCAAATTATTCACATTTCATGTTTGTTTTGCATTGGTTTCAGTGGGTTTCAGTTTGGTATTTTTGTTTGTTTGTTTAATTGATGTCTGACTCTTAGACTCTTTAACATGTACCTAAATGAAAATAGCTTGATTTTCAAAGTCATAAAGCATCTTCTGCTCTTCTTGATTCAGTATCTTTATTTGACCATGGAATGTCTATTAAGGTGAATGTAACGGGATCATAAAAAAGATAGATGCAGCCCTGGCTTATGCCAGGTAAGGTATTTCCACTAGAAATGAGGTACTGAAGCTATTTTAGAAGGCATGGCTGAGTCTTCCTACAAAATACAAGGTGTAGTCCCAGTGTTTGCACTGAAGAAACAAGTATTCAAAAGCAACAAATGTAAGTGGGAGCTATTGGGATGATCAGAGGCATAGACAGCTTGCAACTGACTAAGAGAGTTCGACTGAATCAGATGAATAAAGAAAAAAATCTTAGAATCATACATGGTTTGGGTTGGAAGGGACCTTACAGATCATCTATTTTCAGCCCCCCTGCCATGGGCAGGGACACCTTCCAATAGAGCAGGTTGCTCAAAGCCTCATCCAGCCTGGCCTTGAACACCTCCAGGGATGAGGCATCCACAGCTTCTCTGGGCAACCTGTGCCAGTGTCTCACCACCCCCATAGTGAAAAATTTCTTCTCTATATCTAGTCTAAATCTGCCCTCTTTCAGCTTAAAGCCATTGTCTCTTGTCCTGTCACTACATGCCCTTGTAAGAGCTCCCTCTCTGGCTTTCTCATAGGCTCCCTTCACGTACTGGAAGGCTGCTGTAAGGTCTCTCCCCAGCCTTCTCTTCTCCAGGCTGAACAACCCTAACTCTCTCAGCCTGTCCTCATATTGGAGGTGCTGCAGTCCTCTGACCATCTTTGTGGCCCTCCTCTGGACTCTCTCCAACAGGTTAAGGTCCTTCATGTGCTGAGGACTCCAGAGCTGGACACAGCTCCAAGAGGGGTCTCACGAGAGCAGAGTAGAGGGGAAGAATCACCTTCCTCGACCTGCTGATCACACTTCTTCTGATGCAGCCCAGGATACAGTTGGCTTTCTGGGCTGCAAGCGCACACTGCCAGGTCATCAACCAACAACCCGCAAGTCCTTCTTCTCAGGGCTGCTCTCAAAGCATTCTCTGCCCAGCCTGTATTTGTGCTTGGGATTGACCCGAATGAGTTGCAGGACCTTGCACTTGGACTTGTTGAACTTCATGAGGTAAGAAAGAGGGCAAGAGGAGAGTGTTATTTTCCTGATATATCTTCCTGCCTCTGTGAATTAGTGTATTAGAGACTTCCTGTACTGTAGAAAGCTGTTCCATACTATCAGCAATCCTTTTCACTTATGTGTACTGTGAATAGTATCATAACCTTCTGTCTGAGATAAGTGTCCTGAAGTGTGTACAAAGTGTTCGAGATTTCCATGCATTATGTATGTGTGTAGTGGTATAATTGTGTATTCCATTTTGTCTACTTCTCTTTAGTTTCCTATTTTGTTTATGATAAAATCATCAGAATTTTCTATTTCTCTTTTTATTGTTTTTGATTTTTTTGTATCTGTAATCATTTCAAAATCTCTTTCTGAATGGTAATACCTAGTTCTAAATCCATCGAAGAATTTGTAGAATTAGAGGTTTTTTCCTCGTGTGCTTTGCTTGGTAGTTGGCACTGAATTTCATTCACATATCTTTTATCCAGAGAGCTAACTGGTCCTGGTATGCAGGCTGCATCTATATTACTAGAACTAAAAGGATTCAGGGAGGGACTGGATGACTGGCTTAGGTCCATACCCTTGCGTTGTTTAGCCATATCCCTGGCCTACTATTTGTCCTGTGCCAACCAGTCATTGCCTAAACAATTGGCAAGCACTGTTTGGAAAAGAGGGCTGTCAAGAGGCTTTTAAAATGTAACTGTAGAAAATAAATAGTAAGCAAGTTTAGCAATATGTGCTCAAGCTACACGCTTTCAGCTGTGAAAGGTCCTGATCTTTTTTATTTAGTACTATACGCATTGTCATAGCAAACAGGACTGGAAGAGACCCAGAAAATCAAGATTAATTTTCTACATGAAACTCATGATAAATAATTGTGTAGCCTAGTCTTAAATGTCCAACGTTTTTACGGTGTTTGAATGAAGCTTCCAGATCATGACTGCATAGCTTAGCTTTACAATTAAAGGAGTTTTTATGATATTGAAGGAAAATCTTGACCTGTTCTTATAAAGAGGTAATAGACGAGTTTCTCAGCAGCAATTGTTACTATGTCCCCTCTCACATTTGCCTTTATGCTGCCGGAAATCTTGAACTGTTTCCTCGGATTTTCTTGACTGCTGCTCTTCATCTCTGCTTTGCTACAGGCATCTCTGCCAGCCCACAACTTTTTGGGGGACTGATGCCCAGAACAACTTTTTGAAATGCTCCAGTTGAGTCATTGCCAATGGTGGGATGAGAAAAATATTGCCTCACATGTGTTACAGAAGATAGTGCTGGTTTGCTTCTTAATATGTTATTTCTTCTACAGCTGCAAGAGAAAAAACTTCTCTTGCCCTAATGGTTTTAAAACCTCCAGGAAAAGTAACATCTGTTTTCTTTACTTCCTTTAAATCATTTTAAAGAGAAGCACCGTGCTAAATTCTGGATGTCAAAACAGCTGTTAGACATAATTAGCGTACAAGTCAATGCTTCCTCTAGTTCTGTCTACCTGTCCTTCCTGAGTTAGCTATAACTGTTGTTATTAGTTATTACAGTCAATGTCCTGCTGATTCACAATTATCATATTTTTTACCATTGTTGAAGTTTTATACAACTGTTCACTCACCCTCACCCCTCCTGGGGATGGGGAAGAGAATTAAAGGGGTAAAGGGAAAAAAGAGTTGTAGAGTGAGATAAGAACAATTTAATAACTAGACTAGAATAATATTGAAAATAGTAATGATAATAAAAATGATTATAATATTAATAATATATACAAATATACAAGTGAGTGATACACAGTAAACTGCTCACCACTCGACAACCAAGGCTCAGCCCACTCCTGGCTAACCAGATCAGGGAGAGTCCGAAAACCGCAATCCTGAAATGGAGATAAGAGCCTAAGCGTCCGAGACCGAGAGCTGACCGAGGGAGGGAGATGACCCTGGGAGAGGGACCACCCATAGAGCTGACACTTAAAGAGAGCTGACCTGGAGCAAGAGATTGAGCTTCCAGATACATCCTCATCTATATACTGAGCATGATGTGCATGATATGGAATAGACCGTTGGCCAATTTGGGTCTCAATCCCAAACCTAAGATCGAATCCTGGGCTAGTAATTGGGGCTGTGCTCCCTCCCAGCTTCTCCTGCACCTGCAGACACTGGCACAGCAGAGAAGCTGAAAAGTCCTTGACTGTCCTGGCAGCAACTATAAACACCAGTATGTTATCAGCCACCTTCTCAGCACAAATCCAAAACACAACCTCTTACTAGCTACTATCAAGAAAGTTAACTCTGCCCCAGATGAAACCAGAAAAACCATATAATAGAATTTCCCGTTCACCTGCATTTTTCCTGTACCTCTGACCTCATGTATGGGTATCCATCAGTGAATTCCTCACTATCCAAGCCTGCAAAGAATAATGTATTCTCTCCACCACCACAACCACCACAATGACTTTAGCCTTCTGACCAGCAGCCAGCATTAATACTTAGCTGTAGGCTTTTGTCACTGGCCACCAATACTGCTTTTTGTTAAAAGCGGCAAGGTGGTGTGGTATTCTTAAGGTGAAGATATTCTTCCTCTTTTTCATGACATGACCTCTCTCCCTCCTTACCAGTTCACTGAACTGTATGCTAACATCAGAGCAGCCAAAGTATTCTTGTCAACATCATTACACAGTTAGGTATTCATCTCCACGTTTCACTTGCTCCTCACTGTGCACATCTTCTCTTCTTATTTTTTCCTAGCAAGTAAGGATAGACCAAAATCTCAGAAAATGCAGCCCGTGATGTGAAATAAATCATCAGATCTTCAGGTCCCCATTTGTTAAGTCTTGGTATAGCCATTTGTAAAACATAACTCCCCCATATAAGAGAGTTTGTACCAGTGGTACTTAGGAAATTTATGTACTTTCCCTAACCTGAAAACTCTTTTTCTTTAGGCATATTCCATTACAAAAGCCATTCAGAAGATGTGCAGAGACAAAACCACTTTTATCCACTGTATTTCTTATGTTTGCAGTATAGCTGATTTCTATATCCCAACCATCTCCAAGATTTCTGGGTGCTAAGACTATCATTTATTTTAAGCAATATGGACTATCTTAATCAGGTGCCTATATTTCCTTACAGTGTATAGGCATACCTTTTTGTATTCACAGACTTTGAAAGAGAATGATTGATGAATGGAGTTTCTTAATCAGAGGTAATGATTAAACTTTCAGCTTTTAATACTTACTCTAGATTATGGACACATTTCTTTTACTATTTTAACTTCAAGCACTGCAGTCATAAATGTTTCATCAGACAGATTTAGAGAATCTTCAAACTAGAAAAGTATTCTGTTAGGTCAGACAACAGCTAAAACTTTGAAGAATCTCTGGTTGAAGTGCCAAGGGCTGTTTTATGTTCCTTTTGCATCACAGTGTCTTATTTTGGGCCCATTTTTCAGCTAAATAAAAGGCACATTTTGGTCTGGAAGACTGCTAGACATTTCCTTTTTGTATGAATCATTGAGGTAAACCAGAGAGGAGAGTGGCTCCATACAGGAGGAATGAGCTCTTTGTAAATAAAGCAACCCTTCTATGAACCTGTAGCCTAATAACTATGGCCACTAAAGTTCTCCTATATACGTCTTTCAAATATAAGTAAGTAGATATTTCATTGTTATGAAAATAATTTTTCTACAGTGTTTTAGTCTTTCTTTTCTTCATGTGATATTCCACTGCTTGAAAAAATACATATGTTTAAATCTTCATCTGCTGTCATGCAGTGGTCTGGTTTGATATACAGGTTTTATCAAAACCATTTTTAAGGTTGTTTCTTATTAGTTTATTTATATCTGGAGATTTTTTTATTATTGGTATTACATTTAGAACTTTTAAGTGTTCTCCGTTGTTACATACCTGCAGTGCCAAAACAAAAGATTTTAATACATTAAATATTTTTAAATTTAGAACAAATCTTAAGGGCTATCATTTTATGCTTTGTTTAACAGCAAAACAGATCTAAAATAGTCAAGTTATAAGCAATTAACAATAGATTTTAAGATGAGCTTGATAAAGGACCCATAAGAAAGGACATAAAGCCATTGAGCACTAAGCTACTATAACTTAATATATATTGAAAGCTATCATTTTCAACATTTTCCTGAGTTTCCTGTAGAAAACAATTGCTTTCACAAATTTTACTTGTCTAATTTTCTTTATTTTTCAAATGCATAGTAACACAATTTAAAAATAGATGTTGCTGGATTCATCTTCATGTGTCTTGTTTTCCATACATTTAGAAATTTGTCATGTGTGTATTGTCACACAGACCACGCACAGGCATAGAGCAGCTATGCATCACTGATTGAAGGGAGTTTATTTCAATTGCCATAATGTTTTCTGCCTCTTATATGACAAATTATTCAGAATGGTCTTTGTTAAAAAGCTGCCTCTTCGTAAAAAAGCTTAAAGTAAGTGCTGTATATAATTTCACTAAAACTTACATCTCACCTTTTAAACTTTAAACTCCAGTCCCAGCATTCATTAGCCTCACAGGGGAAAAGGAGATGCTCTTCTTTTAAACTAAAACTATTAGGATGCAGTATTGTAAGTATCAGACTGTCAAAAATTGAATTATTTCCCTGCTAAGCCTTTAACTTATGTTGATTGAAATGACAACTGTTTCTGAAGCTTGACATATCTTAAATACTGTAAAGGATCCTGTGAAACCATCTCCAAGCAGAGTTAAGATAAATGGGCTCAGAAAATTGTCCTGTGCAACAGATACTGTTCTTACACGTGCTTACAAGAGTCCTGCTTTGAAATGTTTTAAGTTTTGAATGCCAGCAACCGCTCGTGTGCACAGAATATTAGAATATTGATTTGAAAAACAGAAATAGATGTTCACAATAGCTGCTTTTCTACTTTCCTCTCTACAAAACTTATAAATATGTCAGCAGGTATGCCTGGGCCTCACTTTAGCTTCTGGTAATTCATTTGCCTTGTTGTACTAGTATTTATGTCTACTTGATTGTCAAAATAAAGAGGATGCCCGAGTTAGGTTATATTTTATTTTTGTTTTATTAACTCCAGCCTTGGTCTCTGGTCCCCTTTTTCTTGCTTAGTGTCATTACAGACATTTCATTTATGAGTACTATCAGCAGTTATGAAAGAGCAATAAAAGTGATTGAGGGTCCGGAAGGGACTGATTTATGAGGAAAAGGAGAAGAGCTAAATATGGAGTGGCTCTCTAAATAATGATTCATGAATGGCGTGCTAAAATCTGTACATGTTTTAAGAGGGTAAATGAGAGAGGAATCAGGTAGGGTGGTTCAAAGAGAAGTAACCAGAAGTGACTGAATGGAAGTAAAGGAAGGATTTAGGCCTATTTTTCTTTATAGCCATATTTTTCTTACAGTAAATCTGCGTGCAATAAGAAACAATCTCCCAGGGGTGCTTAAAGCAGTGCTGCAACTTGACTGGATCAAACGCACCATCAAAATGCTTTAAGAAACCACTCTTCTTTGAATCGGTAATAGCTATAAGAGTTGCTTTTCTATATGTCTCAAAGTGAGCTGCAGCCAGTATTTAACACCTTATGACACCGTTTGTGTCAGATGAGGAAAGAGTGTTAGTGAACAAAATCAGTCTAGACACAGATATTTACAAATTTTGACATAAATCACTCATAACTTTCATCTTAAATGCTTTAGTTTGAATCACAAAATTTGGAAGAAAGAAATGCTTTGCCTAACAACCTAAGTGCTCAGAAAATCGCAGTCCCTGGTTCCATCCTCTCCTTTATTTATAGATATTTGTCACTATGTCTGTTATCTCCTAGAGGAAGGCCCAGTCACCCATGTATAGAGCTAGTGACTATGAAATTTTTGAGGTGAGTTATTCTTATTTTCAGATGGTTAAGCTGTCCTGCTTCCTAGAAAATTCTTCTGTGTGAACTGCAGAGGGGCACTGAGAGTGTGACTGTAACATAACAACCCTAGCAGTCCTCTGGAAGTTGAATAATATGTGAGCAGAGGAGGAAGGGTAACTTCCAAAACCTGACGAGTATTCTGATACTGGTCATTTCTGATTGTGTCAGATGGATATTCTGAGATTGTGTAAAAGGAGCCTAGAGAACTAAAATGTTTCATTCACCTCTAGCAACATTTTATTTTCTGGTTTAGACATAATATTGTATTCACTTTGATCTGCAATTTTTTTTTCAGTTTGTCAGTTCAGCTTTGAAACAAAAAAAAATCTGACTGATAGCTGCCAATCATATGTAAAAATGCTGCCATTCCCTTATAAATCACAAACATCCATCTACCTGCAAAGTTGGAAGACCTAGAAACATTCACAGCACTGAGACAAAGCCAATTGCCAGATATCTCACAAGAATACCAAGAAGACAAACAGGAGAGAGGAACTTCGAATACTGGGAAGTTACTCTCCTCTTTCAAGAAGATCCAGCATGATCTTATTTTTTCTGTGTGCAATTAGAAAGACAAGGGGTAGTGACTGTGTTTCCCCTAATCTGACATTTTTATACGTTGTTTCCCTATTAGAACATCCTGCTAGGTTGGTAATGCTTGAAAAATGTAGCTCAGTTTCAGCCCCTTCAGAAGATGCATTTCTCAGGAGTTGAGGAAACAGTATAGGATGTTGTCTCTGTAAGAGGACGTGGAACACAATGGCAAAATCAGAGTGGCTTTGGTTTAAAGGGATGGCTGGAGATTGTCTGGTCCACCCCACCTGCTCAAGCAGGTCCACCTACAGCCTGGACAGACACAGGACCATGTCTAGACAGCTTTAGAATATCTCTAGGGATAGAGATTCTACAGCCTCTATGGGCAACCTGTGCTAATGCTGGGTCACCCTCACAGGGAAGAACTGTTACCTGATGTTCAGAGGGAACCTCCCATGTTTCAGTTTGTGCCCATTGCTTCTTGTCCTGTCACTGGGCACCACTCAAAAAAGTCTGGCTCCATCCTCTTTACAGCCTCCCTTCAGGTATTTATTTATATGCATTGATAAGATCCCCCTGAGCCTTCTTCCCCAGGCAGAGTAGTCACAATGCTCTGAGCCTCTGCTCGTATGAGAGATGTTCCCATCCCTTAATCATCTTTATGTCCCTTTGCTGAACTCTCTTCAGTATGTCCATGTCTGCCTTGTGCAAGGGAGGCAGGAACTGGACCCAGCACTCCCAGTGTGGTCCCCCCAGTGCTGAGTAGAGGGGAAGGATCCCCTCCCTTGACCTGCTGGCAGTGCTCTTCCTAATGAAACCCGGGATATTCTTAGCCAGCTTTGGGGTAAGGGCGTACTGCTGGCTCATGTTCAGCTTAATGTCCCCCATGATCCTCAAGTCCTTTTCTGCAAAGATGCCTTCCAGTGACCATCCTCCATCATATATACTGGTGCCAAGTTATCCTTCCCCAAGTGCAGGACTTCACACTTGCTTTGCTGAACCATGAAGGGGCTGGGGTAGTGATGCTCAGTTTTTTAAGGAAAGATATGTTTTTTTCCTGTCACTCCTTTTTACAATATTGTCGTCTCAATTTGTACTTTAAGTTTGGTCCTGCAGCATTAACAAGGAAGTTCTCTTTTCACAATTGGCCTACTAACTTATACTCATGCAAATCTTGCCTTGGATCCTGCCAATTTGGACTGGACAAGACCCAGTCAAGATCTGTGAGCTGGTCATCAATATGTTTGGTCTGATTTTTAGTTTCTTCAGGGAAAGCTGATATCTGAAGGTCTTTTGATTCTTTGCATGTAAGCACTATTAACTTTCTCTGTGGCTGCTAATTTCATTTCTTGCAGAAAAGACTCTCCATTAGCTTTAATATTTTTCTTCTTTTACATCAAACTTCTTGCAAGAACTACAGGGATTGTTATTACCCTAATAAATTATCTCTAACAGCATCAATGAAACAACTTTGAGGAGAAGAATGGTTTTTTCATCATCCAATCCTGAATCCTAAAAGATGTTTTAGACTTTCATCGGTTTATGTATCAGTGTTATTTGCAGAACCAAGTAATAGATTAATATTTTCTTTCTAGAATACAGCAGTAGGTGTCGAGGTTGCACCATGTATCATTTGTGTTCATAGATAAGTATGACTAATGCAGTGTGCATCAAAAAGAAATCTATCCTGAGGTACTATGCATGAGTCATAGAAGCCATAGTATTATATTTAGAATAATAATCAGACAAGAAATAACAGACTCCCAAAATTTAATGAGGTCATTTAGTAAAAAAGTGTATTCCTGGTTTGTGTCAAGCTACAGGCCAGTGTAATACGTGCTTAGTTCTTCTTCTTTTCTTTCTTTTAAATTATTTTAAACAACCATGTGCAATGAAGCTATAAATTACCATAACATTAGTCTATAACCTTAACAAGGTAATACGAGGCGTCTGCAGGTTTTTTTCATAATCATATTGCCTGCATATTATAGGAATTGTGGTGAAAATAAACATCTTTAATATAGAGTGCCTTATGGGTGAGTAATTATTATTGTATCACTGTAGGTGATAGAGGGAACCTACAAAAAAATAAAAGTGCTTCAAAAATGTCCATGCCCAGATACTCAAATACAAGAACATTTACCTTTTAAAAAGGTCAAGAGTCAGCAAAGGTACATTACTTCTTCCTTCTGCTTGGAAAAGAAATAATGATGGGTTAAACACCACAGGAACTGCTGTTGTGAATTTCTCTCAAATTACAATCTTGTCCAGATTCTGAGCTACTCCTGGGAAATGGAAGACAGGTTCTCGTAACTTAAGTAAAAACACAGGTTATGAATATAATTCCTGTTCTTTGGGCACTTGTGTTTTGGTTTTTTTTTCCCTTTTCCTTCTGGAGTAGTATAGCTTCTGAAGAAAGGCTGATTTGAATTAGTTGCTTCTCCTGTCCCCTATATATACCTGAAAAAAAACCTCTCTCTTTTTTCTTTTTTTTCTTTTTTCCTTTTTTCTCTTTTTTCTTTTTTTTTTCTTTTTTTTTTCTTCCCTAAAAAGGTACAAGAGAAAAGTAGTGGACTGCCAAGAAATCAGTATAATTTTTTACTATAAACTGCAGTGGCGTGTTCTTTCAGCTTGGTTTGTACCGATCGCTAATGTGCAGGAAAAGCAAATACTGCAAAAACCTGGTGTCTTGAACTATTAGTGAAATTTAATAAGGAGAGGAGATACAGGTTTATTCAAGAACGTGCTTGCTGAGCCACAAATAATCCACTATAAAAGAAAAGGCTCTCTAAATGTGAAATGTCATTATTCTTTTATACATTCCATAAATTCAAGGACTGTCAAGAAGCAGGGTATCACATAGGATTATTCAAGAGATATTCTCTTGCCATTAAAAGGTAGAGAGATTTCAGCACAGGATTTGAAATAATAATGGGGAATCTTTTTTGCACTTGTTCATGTTTGTTTGCTTTTTGTTTTTCTGAGATCTCTTTCATCTATTACTAGCTTAACCATATGCATAGGTAACATAAATTATTTGTCCTAATATTTCAGTTGCAAGTTATATTTACTGCATCAGTCCTGGAGCTAGCTGCTAGTCCCGAGTTAGCTGACATGGTTAGCTATTATCTAACGCTGCAGAATTGGACAAATTGTTTTAAAAACAAACAAGCAGGCTAAGCAAAACAAACAATCCACAGGAAAAAGAGTTTTTTCTAGAATGTTTTTCTGTTTAGGCCATTAATTACCTCCTAAAATAAATCTTTAAAAGTCACCTTCATGATGTGGTGTTTGCTATTCTTGACATTGGCCATGCAAAACCAAGAGGTTAATTTGAAGATTTTTGCTTAGGATGCTCTGCACTTTGCATAGTATACTAGATACACAGAATCTGATTTTATCATGTAGCAGAAAATGAAATGCATTAGCATTAAGCAAAGTACTTTACTGATACTTATCTTATTGAAGAAGGGGACTTTGGACGGATGCCAGCATGTTTGGCAATTAATTGTGGTGGTCAAAAATCATGATGCTGTCAAAGCCTCTCAACTTCTGTATAATGCCAGTGTGTTTTTATCCCCCACAGAGATAAAGATTTGGTTGCTAGGAAACTTACTTGAGTTTAACAAAGAGTAATGTAGGCATCTCATCTTTGGAAATGATGTATGAACCAAAAGCTGTGTTATTTAAGGAGCTACTTGCCCTAAAATACCTTTATTTTTGGTTTGCAATGGGTGGACAGGTGCACCTGTCTCTTTACAGAAATATTTTACTGTGTTCTGATTTGTTAGCATGTATAAATGCACCTTAATCTAACTCCAAAGTTCAGACTTCCCTGGGACTTGATGGCATCTTTTCATTATCAGAAACACACAGGTGTTCAAATTGTAAGTATCAGTGAATGAACCGAGGGACCCTACCTGTCTTGCCTGAGTCCATCTCTAACAAAATAATTCTGCAAATCTAATACCATGTAAGCAGAAAGGGGGAAAGGGAGAGCGTTATTCTTTGGTTTTGTCCTTTAAGAAAGAGAACCTTAGTTCTGATTCTCTTTGCCTTAGCCTTGAAGACTAGATTGTTTCTGTGCTGTTTGGTGCTGTCCCTTCACCTATGCAGCCTTTCCCCTACAGCTAAAGAAGAGACAGCTTCAAAAATGTTCTCTTGCTTTCCCCACTCTGAAACACAGTAGTCCCCAAGAACATTCAGACAACACCAGAGGCAGAAGCCTCACCTAGATGATCACTTAGATGATGCCCCCATGTCAGCACAACCATTACACAGGGTTTAGAAAAGTTTTCTATTCAGATGAACATATATGAAGGCAGTGAAGACACTGATATACCTCTCTTCCTACTCTGGGGACATTTCCCACCAGGCCACAGCTTTAATTTGTTTCATTCCCGTTACCTGCAACTTTCAACAGACACAGTCAAGGTGAAAATCAGACTTTGTAAATATTTTGTAAAAAAATCCATAGAAACATTCTGTGTCTTGGTTGAGTGCAATTGGTTTTATCCTTTTTGAATTGTATTAAAATTTTCTGTGAGCTTTTTCTACTTGGAGTAACCATGGAAGTATAACTTCCTTACCTGCTATTTCCTTTTTTTCCCATTACCAATGTTTTTTCTAGGGGGTCATAAGTATATATAAAAATAAAACCCTGCTTTAAAATAAAATGAGGATGCTTTGCTGGCATTTCTACCCTCCCAGTTTTGTGATCACTGAGAGTAGATTTGACTTTGGCAATGGGAGTATGACAGCTACCACTTTCACTGTGCAGACCACTTTAACATTGTTGAGATCATCGAAACAGCATCAAAAACTGATGTTTGATGCTCTTCAGTAGAATAATTTATTTCTATTTCTTGATGTCAAAATATTAATGATATAAGTTTAAAATAACGAGTCAAAGAGAAAATGAAAACGGACCTTATGGATAGAGACATTGAAGATATTGAATATGGGTTCCAAGTGTGCTGGCGAATATAATTTTTTAGTTTTAAATATTACTTCAGAGGGAAAATTATTTCTCTAAATTCAGTGAAAAATCCTCACTTTACTTATCAAACTCATTTTCCTGGAGACATTGGAAATGCCTCTGTGAAACTCATGTCACAAGTTTCTGTCTGTGTTTTTGGGTGTGTGCTGGCATTAAATGAATGTTTTGGTCAGAAGTAGCTCCTTATAGAAAAGTTATTTATATAGCAAACAAGATTCACCTGAAACAGAGTGGTAGGGGACAAGTATCCCAGTTCTAAGGCATCCCAGAAGAGGGAAATATAGAATTTAGAGAGATTGTAATCTACGTAAAAAAACTTTCAGAAATTAAAGCTATGAAAATAATGAGAACATAATTTGTATTGTTATGAAAGCAATTGCAGAACTGAGATTTGCTTAAGAAAATTAATGTAGCTTTTTGGACTACATGAGAAGAATATGAAAGGATGAGAGAGGGGAGACGGGAAATGCTGGGGGATTAAATCTGATAAATCTGAGAAATCTGAAAGCTTATCAAGTTTATATCACACCACCTTTCTGTATATAATGCAGACTGTGCTATTATTCAGATTTTAGGCTGTAGAAATGTAACTGTTCTAAATGTAAAATCAATAATTAAAATTGTAAATGTGATTATTGTTCACTGATTTTCATAAAAATTAAATTATTAATTTCTCCAATTCTACATGTCTGAATTTGAAAGAAGGAGAAAGAATCAAGGGATTCTTGTTTTGAAGAGATTTGAACTAAGAAATGCTGGTCCTTCATGAGACTGAAAGAATTTCTGTTGAACTTAAAAAGCCCAGAAAAATGGTTTCTTCAGATTCTTCAAGATCAAATGTGCCACTGACTGAATTTTATCTAATTATGAACAGAAAAATTATGAGTGTGATGATCCTGAAAAAGACTTTTTTATTTCACTATCTTCATTGAAACATAGTCGCAATGTTAATTGATGTTTCTTCGCCAGATCTTTCAGCAACATTTTGACACCTATATTTTAACATCTATACTCAGGAGCAGTTTTTATTCATTTCTGGCATCCAAAACACTGCAGAGATCAATTTGTGCTGTATGACATAAAACCAACTGAAAGGCAAAATCTTCAACTTGATCAAAAAGTTAAAGTTTCCTTTGATAAAATTGCCTTCAATTGAAAAAAAAAATCGGCATTAAAAATAGTGAATGGAAGGCTTACATTCACAGATTTGCTGACAAATTTGGCAAGCAGAAAAAAATATATGCAGTGGTAAAGAGCTAAAGCTTTTAGATTGTGGCTATCTAAAACATGTATTGAGCACCAGAAGTACAAACTCTAACTTAAAAAAAAAAAAGTTATCCACGTTCATCTGACCACAAAGGCATCATCAGACACATCACTGACATAAAAATTCTTTAATGTCCAGTGACCCTGCACATATCCAGACTTGCTATCATCTGAGGATCCTGTTTCCCACCTAAAATCTATGATTTGTATGTCTGTATTCTATAAATGGCCTAATCTCTAAGCAAATATAAACTGAATTTTTGTGGCAGTCTAGTGGCTAGACTTCTTGTATAGGAAGCAGGTCATCTGGATTCAGTTCTTTCCTTCCCATAACGGCATTCAAAAACTGCTAGTAGTTGTAGTCCTAGAAAGAAGTCTTAGTCAACAAACTATGCAGAAATAACTTCAGAGTCCAAACCTCTGCCCAATGGTGAAGCAGAGGCTCTGCAGTCAAGAACTCTAGAGAGGGAGTGTGTAGAGGAGGGAGCATGAGTCTACAGCCTTGTGATTGAAACATTAATTTTATGAGAAAAATATACTAGTTCTGTTCTGTTTGTGCATTTTGTCTTTCAAAGTCGCTGGCTAAAACATTGAATAACATCACTTAGAGAACAGATCCAAACCTTGATCTCTTCTCTCCTGATGAGCATCTTATTGCTTTACTTCCTAAAGCCCTGTGGATCCGAATTCTTCCCTACAGTGATACAACTTCAGAAAGATAACATCAATGTATCTCTAGCCTGAATAGCAAATAGCATAACTCTTGGTGCTTTTTCTGGAAATGAAAAATTTAGGTTGGACTCCCTCTCACTTTTACATTCAAGACCTGACAGAGGGGGTTGGATACCAAATAGAAAGAAACTACTTGACATAGGAGTGAATATAAGATTGATATAAGAGGCTTTTTTATATAAGGCCTTTTTTTATATAGCCTAACATTTCTTGTTAGCTAGTTCACTGTGTGAAATGTCTAGGTTACCGTTCTAGTACCTAGCCCAGTAAGTTCACATTTCATTGTGGATCAATATGTTTAAAATTTAAACTGCTCCAGCACCCAACTTGTAGTCAATTAAATTGTTTGTTAGAGCGATCACTAAGTAGCTCAACAACTATAGTAATGCGAGACGGTTAGTCAGGCATGACATCTGGTCTAAACGTCCATACAGTCATCCATACAGTTAAATGTTCTCACGACTAAAATGGCCTGTGCAGAACACTGGCCAGGTTGCTAAGGATGTAGTTTGTAAACCCAGGGGTTGCAAAACAGGCTCAGCGCTAATTTGGCGCTACCACTCCATTAGCCACAGGAGCAATCCCATAGGAGAGATTTTCAGAGAAAAGCTGTTGGTGCTGAGGACCTGACTTGCGCACTGTGGAGCATCCAGGGTCAGAACCCATGGATTTAGTGCCTGCATCAGTGTGAGTCATTGCGGGGTTCCTAGAATACCTCTAGTTTATTTTGCCCAAAAGGGCTCCCATGCAGGATTTCTGGGACGGCCCTGCTGTGTGAACAGAGGCACAGCAAGTGGGGTGATCTGCAGGGCTGTCCCAAACTGAACTACTAAAATAATTTCACCCTTGTGGTGTGAAACCCTGGAAATCTGCGGGATTTCAAACCAGTCTAAAAGGATTATTAGATCTTGAGCTTGCTACATGAAGCCATGTTCCCCTAGCAAAGCCCTGGGGTGTCTGGTTACCCCTGCAGGCCAGGCAGCTCTGACGTGGGCCCCAGGAGAGGAGCACCCATCGCTGCACAGCAGTTCAACGCCAGGAAGCACAACCCAGGCTGGATCAGCACGTACACTAGGGAATCCCTACCGTCTCCATAGTGAGGCCTTTGGTTCAATATTAAGGCACCAGAAATTAGGCAGCTTTTATACATAAATATCTTGTGTGCCATGCTCTGCAACTATGCTGTTAGTATTGTGAACGGACACACAATGCTCTGGAGCACACAGTGGAGTCAGAGCAAGTCTCCTCATCCAAAAGTAGATACCTATCATCTGGATATCTAAATCACCCCTTAGGCTCCATTGACTGTATCTCATCTGTAGTGGGAATGTAGATACTTGTCACACAAGCAGACACCTATATGAGACATGAATTTAGGTGTCTTAATCTTGCATTGGATTTCTTTCTTGAAATCAGAACTTGGCCATGCTAAAGTTCTAATGATTCTTGTTCAAATCATTCACATTATAATTATCAGATCAGGATGAACCTTTATAAATGTTGAGCCTTTATGAAAGAGTAGATTTTGCAAAAGTATTCAGCAAGAGAATATCCGTGTCTCAGAATAGAAGCAAAAAGCTGACCTCACTTGACAGGGAAACCAGATTACTTAATTCTGTGTGTTATTTGCAGAATGGTGAATTTTTCATCTACAGCATGAATTTATTTTTGGTTTTGGAATAAATATGCTTATGGAGTAAATTTATGATTTTCAGTTCTACAGGAGTTCAATAAGATAGTAATTTTCAGAAATTATCCATTTGCAGGGAAATCTTGCAGCCAATGAAAAATTCTCCCTCTGTTTTGCTGCCATTATTCATTCTTCTCTTGCAGAAAAGCACTACCTCATTTCTCCATGTGCTAAAGGACAGATTGTTCCGCTTCACGTGCAACAGACACAGTACCTCACAGCTGAGGGGCTGAGGTCATTTCACTATACTTAAATCACTTCTGTTAGCTTTACAACTCTTGTTTTACTCCGTTTGCTTCCTTTTACTTCACTCTTCTACATCACTCAGCCTGGAAAGTGGAGGACAAGATCTCTCTGCTTCACAGAGGCGAGAGTCCCTCTGTAAGAGGCAAAGAGAAATTTTAGAGCTGTAGGGGGGAAAGGGGGAAAGGCTGGAAGATGGGTCATCTGTGTTTTAAGAATGAGCATCACTGTGGGAAAATCAAACTTCAACATGATATATTTGGAAGGCTAACTGCAGAATGAAGGTGTTTCTTAAAATGTAGATGATACAAAGTGTAGCATTTGAAAAGAAAATCTGTTTCAGAAACAGAAAAAAAGAAATGCTATGGAGAAGACGAAAGTCATAAAGACAGTAAAATGCTGAAGGTTTTTTGGAAAGGAGGTAGACACGTGAAAATACAGATGGTGGTATCAGAATAGGAGAAAATCAAATCCACAACAACCTTACATCTTTTTTGAGGAAATTGCATCAGTAACTCCCTGGCAGTAACATTCATAAAGGCTGGGCCATATAGTCATAGGAGACAGGAGAAAGAAGAAAATGTGCTTTTGTGTGTATGTGCATGTGCCTGTATTTGAGATTTTTTGTATGACTAAAAGTACCTTTTGTTTCTTCTTCAATTTTGTCCCTTTTACTGAAAAAAAAAAAAGCTTTCAGTAATTAAAAGCCCTAAACCAGGAAATAACCAACTGTGAAGGATAAATTTTACCTGAACTACTACCTTAGCACTTGAAGAAAGACTGATTGTCTTTCAAAAGCTTTTGTTGCCCTCAAGCTTTTCTATGGTGCTGTGGTCTGATATTAAAAAATCACTTAATTTTTATGGAAAATCTGGATGTGCTAGAATGAGAAACACTCATTGCAGTTTCATCAGGATGCTCGCATTTTTAACACAAAGAGTAATGTTGTAACTGAAAAGTGGACTCTACTTTTTCATCTGCTGTTTTTTTATATTGTGCACACCAAAACCTCTGCTGATACAATTGGCACAGGATTTAGAGACAAAGGGCTTTCCCTGTTTTCTGTTACTGAAAATCCAGTATTTGATTTCTAACAAATTAAGAACTAAAAATATTTATTTGAAATAACTTTATGTTAAAATTGTTTTCAGAACTAACATAAACTCACTGTAGTATTGAGATTATAGCCAAGCAATTTGGTTTTTTAATTGCTTCATATCTATTTGTTGAAAACTACTGCTTCATTGTCCAGACATATTAAAAGAGTTGGGTCAAAATTAGCAAATAGTTTTCATCAAGAAAGGGGAAAATGTAAATTTGTAGTAACATTGTTTATGTAATTGTTTTGATTTTTCTTTCTGAAAAAAAAAGAGATTTTTTCCTTTAAGGAATTTCTAGAGTATATTTTCAGAAAATCTAATTAGCCTTTCAATTTGAAACAAACGCTTTTGACTTAAATCATATTTAAAAATATAATAATAACTAGGGTTTGATTGTTAATTCCACTTTTGGTGACAAAAAACAAAGAAATCACTTTTGTACAAGTTGAACCATATCTGCACACTTTGTTGATGTTATTGTTTGGCCACTGATTAGAGAAGTACTTTCCAAATTATTTTTGCAACTGTATAAAATACATCTCTTTATTTTTATTATTTCCATGACCAAATAATAGATAGAATGGTTTAACTGAAAAAAAATGTTTCTTTTTGAGAATGCTGAATACTTCTAGGTTTCATTTTTGCACTTTGCATATATAATAGGAATGACTAATACCGTTTCTTGCTTTCAAACACTTCATCTGTGCTAGACATGGAGTGAATGTCATTCATTACGTGGCTCCTAGCACAGTTTCTGTTCATTGACCCCAATTATACAAGCTATCACTGCTCAGGCTTAAGAAAGCACTTAGCCGTACACTTGAGTTCCATTAATGGGACTCGTTGTATGGGGAAAGGCAGACACAGGCTTGAGTGCTTTGCTGAATAGGGCCCATCTTTGGCACTGGCCCTGCCAGCAATGACATCTTGTGGTACAAGAATAATCTCATTGATTCCAGCAGAGCAGCTCACACAAATAAAAGGTCAAAATTAAGCACACATCTAAATATTGGAAGAATCAGAAGCTTAATGTCTGTCTATGTAGTTAACTGCAGATAACTGCAAGTTAGCATTGTCCACAATGCAATCTGGCTGCATACATACTAACTCAAATCCTGTGTCTGTTATGGGAAGTCTGGGAGGATACTGTTAGACTACTTGAGCAGCCACTGTGTCTGCTTCTTTGGGCCATCGTATACCATTGCACAGCAGTGATGCATATCATGGGTTTGGTTCTGGGATACAGGAGGGGGAGAAGCCCTGGCGACAGAGCTGTCCATGCCTCTGCATTGAGCACCTATATTTCAGTCACAATCTATGAAGAACACAGAGTGACTAAAAACATCATTCACAATTGCACAGTTCACGTAGAGCTGTCGGAGGTAGGACATCGTAAACATCTTCCCAGCTCTCACATGGGACAGACATTTCCCCAGTAAGGGATACCTCATGAACTGCTCACTGAGATAAGGGGCCAGGGCCAAATAGGTGCTTTCTCATGAAAAGGAGAAATGGTGATGGTGGCCAGGGAAAAACAAGGAAATTAAACCAATACATTTTATTTAAATTTTTCTTTCTGCAATATAGAGACATTCCAAAGAAGAAGGAAAGCTAAGAGTAAGCATCGATGGTTAACAAAACCCTGTGTCTGCACAGAGCAGAGTGTTTTCAGATGGGCAAGAAATTTGTAGGGAGATGATATCCGTAATTCTGCACCAAACCCTAAGCAAAATTTGCAGTTTGTCATTCACTTCACTTTGATTATTCTATGTTCTTATTGCTGAAGTGGTTTTTACTTTCACATGACAGTCCACTGAATTTAACACAAACGTCTAAATCCTGTCATTCTTGATAGGCTCACCCATCCTTGTAAATAGGATTACGCAAAACAGCCTTTCTCTCTCCTATGTCACTATGAAAGCAATTCACTGATGCTTCAGGTGCAGAACTCGTTGCTAAAAATATAACCTGCCAACAAAGAAACAAATGCATAAATTGCCTTTGGCCAGCCATCATATTTAATTGTTTTCCTAATCTGTATTACCTCCAAGGCACATGCTGCAACACTCTTGTATCAGATCAGACAATACAGCATCATGACTTTTCAGTGGGAAGAAAGAGATTTTAATGAAAATGCCATGTTTAATAAGAAAACTCAATAATATTCAGTCTTGGTTGTTCTAGCAGAGATATTAATGTCTTGCACTTCTTTCTGGAATTCAATAACTGAGAGGGAAAAAGGTAGGGATGGAGAATTAAAAACCACTTTGCAGTGCTAAGCATATAAGGTCACTGGAAATGTTGGTGAAACTGATCTAACAGCATTTGCACTATTTCCCAAGATAGCTAGAAGGGGAGTCCAAGAAAATTCTTAAACAATTTTGAGTGCAACATCTTTTGTGCACAGATACAATGACTGAATGCAACTGCCCTTCAAAGCCACAGACTACAGTTGGGGAAGACCTGGTAGTCAAATATTGAAACAGGTTTTGCATTCACCAGCTCTTTTCTGCTTTAAGATGCTCTATTTGACCTAAAAATCCCTGTAGAAGGACCTACTGCAAGGGACCCATTCTGTGGAGTTGTGTGCATAATGCAGCAAACGTGAGCAGATCCATTCATTTTCATGAGACTGTCCTGTGCATAAAATTAGTGAGTGCTTTTAGACCCCAGAAGGTGAAGTCCATTATTGTCCATAATTGTGATCAGTAGAGATATTTTGGTTACAGGCTCATGTGAATTAGGAGAGCCTCTGCTGAGGAGGTATTTGAGAGGGACTGACTCCTTTTCACTACATGCCGCTCACTCCACAATTGCTGAGGTAAGATTACTCTATATGCATCAAATCGCCACATATCAGAAAGAAACTGTAGGCAGTGGCTGAAGGAAATTTTTGATAGAAATTTTGGCATGTGGGGCTTCCTAAATTTCTGTATTTTTCCACTGGAGTAATGCTATTTTTGGTGTCTGCATTTTTTTAAATGACAGTTTCCCAAGACTTGGGAAGAGCAATATTTTGCTTATTTTTTTTGTCCCTTTTCAATTCTTATTGTGGGATGTATTTTAATACTTAAATGAAGATGAGAAAAAAATAAAAAAGAAATGTTGACTGAAAGTGAGTAAATCTTTTAATCCCAACACTTCTTTTCAAGTAAGAGGCCAAATTTACAACACTGCTATTTTTCATGTATCACTTTTATTTACAAAAATATGTCAGTTTAAAAAGAACAAGTTTGAAGATTTTACCGTGGCTGGTTTTATACTTTCAAAACTAAAATCTCCAGCTTTTTTCTTTTGAAATAACTCTCCATATTATACCCTTCAATTCTAAAAGTAAAATGTAAACAAATTATATAAAAAGCCTGGATATTTTAAGTTATTTATATAATCCAAAGTAATGTGTTTCTTCTAGCCTGGGCAAGAAAAAGCTTTTAAAAAACAACATAGGAGCAAGTAATAAAAAAATCTGTGGGAATGTATGTTTCTAATTCAGAGCTGAACATTAAACATTACAGTTTATTCAAGGTGAAGTGTACAAAATTTAGGTAAATTCCCAAAGGACCATGCTTCATTCATTTCAAAAAGTCAGCTGTTGGAAAAAGGTATTTGGGTGATGATGACAGTCCTTATATTTTAAAAATTGTGGAACAGATAAAGCATTTTCCATTTTGATATAAAATGTGAATTGTAGATCTCTACATCAGCTTTCAACATTTCAAATCCTGATCTGCTGCTTCCATGGAAAATTTCTCTAGTAAGTAGAGCATAGAACAACTAGGAAAAAAATGGAAAAACTAAAGTTGGACCAGTGTACAGTGACATATACTAGATTTATGAGGTCAAAAAGAGAACATGATAGCATCTAACTCCTAAGTCGAAAGGTTAGATTACTCTTCTCGAGGAGGGAAGACTCAGTTCAAGTCTTTGTCCTCAGTGTCTTTTATATATTATTCACTAGAGAATTATTGCAAGAAAAACAAAAATAAGGTATGTAAATCACTGCAAGATGGATAAACTAATTTAAAATAAAAAATTGTTATTTTCAGTAATTTTTTTTTTAAGGAAGAGAAAATACTTGACTGTTCACTAGATTTGCATTGCAGGATGGTACAGCATACATGTTGATGTGTTTGGTCACCACTCATACTGTATTTCAAAGATAATTATCCTTTGGGTAAGCACACGTTGGGGTTTAAATAAAAGGTACATAAGTAAAAACAGTCTGAATGGCCAAATCACAAAATAACTTGGTTTGGAAGGAAACTCTGGAAGACACCTAGTCTACTGCTCCTGCTTAAAGCAGGATCAGGTATAGCTTGTTTCCCAGGACAATTTCTAAGATGGGTTTTAAATATCTCCAGGGATGGAGATTCCACAACCTCTGTGGGCACCCTGTGCTGCCGGTCTCTAGCCTGCCAGGATCGGGATGACATGCTGAAACATACAAAACCCACTCAGGTTTGCTGAAGGGGAAGTATTGCCGACAGCAAATGCTACCATGCTGTATGCAAGCTCCCAATTTATTACCAAGGATTACATAACCTCAGTTTAGCTTTTACCTTCTACTGACCTTCAAGTTTTGTCTGTTTTCCACTACATGGTGTTTTGAACCTGCGATTTCTCATGCTCACAATAGGGCTTTCTGCAGTGTTGCCTCATTTGTCCACAATCATTCTCTGACCTGAAGGTCAGTTTACATTTTTGCTAACCACTAGTTCTTTATTCCCACACTGTGCCAGTGCTGGGTCACCCTCACAGTGAAAAACTGTTACCTGATGTTCAGTGGGAACCTCCCATGTTTCAGTTTGTGCCCATTGCCTCTTGTCCTGTCACTGGGCACCACTGAAAAGAGTCTGGCTCCATCCTCTTTACAGCCTCCCTTCAGGTATTTATTTATATGCATTGATAAGATCCCCCTGAGCCTTCTTCCCCAGGCTGAGTAGTCACAATTCTCTGAGCCTCTGCTCATATGAGAGATGCTCCTGTCCCTTAATCAGCTTTATGTCCCTTTGCTGAACTCTCTCCAGTATGTCCATGTCTGCCTTGTGCAAGGGAGGCAGGAACTGGACCCAGCACTCCCAGTGTGGTCCCCCCAGTGCTGAGCAGAGGGGAAGGATCCCCTCCCTTGACCTGCTGGCAGTTCTCTTCCTAATGCAGCACAGGATACCATTGACTTTCTTTGCCGTGAGAGTGCATTGCTGGCTCATGCCAGGATGTCATGTCCTTTTCTGCAAAGATGCCTTCCAGATAGTCATCCTCTAGCCTCTACTGGTGCCTGGGGTTTTTCTTTCCCAGGTTCAGGACTTTACCTTTCCTCTTCTTGAGTTTCATCAGATTTCTGTTCATCCCTTTTGTCAACCATATAAACAAAATATGATTGTACTCAATTACAGTACTTAATCTTATGTGATTGCAACTTTCCAAGTGTTCAAAACAAGTCCTCGGGTAGCAGTGAAGCCTTGCTGCAAAGTAGCAACAGATGTTTATTGTCTTATTCAAATCTCTGTTGTCTCGCAATAGAGCCACTGAACGGTTTTGAGCTTTTCAAGTACAGTACAGTGTTCTGGATGTCTCCTGTTGGTTGATTTAGAAAGATTTAGAGCATATCTGCTTCTTTTTTTGATTTAACTGTCTGCTGTATCAAATGAAATAAATAAATTGACTTGTCTGTAGCAGTGAAAATAAATGATCAAACTGGAGTTCTTGTAATGATGACAAGCAAAATAGTCATTGAAGCAGAAAGGCTGCCCTGTCCCTATTGAATTGTTTGTGCCTAAGTATCACTGTCATCCTCCTGAGGATTTCATATCCTAGTGCAAGTAGTGATTCAGCTATGGTGGCTTGATCAACCCCTCCTTGGCATCAGTCTAGTTTTATGAGCTTCAATTATGTATTTCAAAAAGAGATGTAAGATTCCTCATCTTGTTATTCCCAACCTCTAGACCAGCATCTGAATCATATGCACAAGCACCTTCTTAATGTTGGACATGAGCAGCATGCTTGGAATTTGCATGAAGAAACACCAATCACAAGAAAGAGGTTTGGAGGAAGAGGCAGGACACCAGTCTGCATGTGCAGGGCTAGGATTCTTCCTGTAATTGTACCACTTACATAAATAGCTCTTATAAATAAAGAAACAATTCAGACTTATAAAGCACAAGTCCTCTAATGTAAGTAGGTAGTGCACAATGCATGAAACAAAGTAGAAGGGATCTGTCTGCAAGTGCTCACAGCAGGGAAGAGGGGGTGATTAATAGGAAAAGAAAGCAACATATTGGAACGGAGCAGCAGGAAGCACAGAAGGACTCTCACTACCTGCAATCTTTATTTCCAGAAAACAGAGCAACCTTGCATAAACAGGCGAGTGGTGACGTGTTTGTAGCCAGTTTGGAGGATGAGGGTTTAAAAATGAGAATATGAAGATAAAGTTCCTTGCTACCCCTTTTAAAGGATGGATTGGGAAGTCAGTAAGACAGTGTAGCTGGACATAACCTTCTAAATATCAAATGGCTGGCTAACACTTGAGTACAGCCACACAGGAGAGAATAGATTGGATATGACCTGTCTTTTAGGGCAAATTGATCTACATCCCACATTGGGTGCCCAGTCTAAGCATAAATCACTCCAGACTCCCTCTGGAGTGAATAGAGAGAAACAGAACTTCTCTCGAGAAGCAGTTCATCTCATCCTAAAAAAAAAGTCAAGGTTTATTTATCTCTATTTTTCTTATAGAAATCTTCAGTTAGTTCAGATTTAAATGTGAAACTAAAAGGTTGGGTGAAATAGATTTCACCGATAAAGGCTAGTATGACACCATTTAAAAAATATTTCTGGTTTACTTTGGAACCAGAAATATTCTTAACAAATTATTTCTCTCTACAGTTGCACAAGGCTGTAACTAGGAAATTTCTAAGACATTTGTCAAATCTGTTAAGAGTTTTTCAGGGTTTGTCAAATCTGTTCCGTTAGTTTTTCAAGCACCACCACAGTTCTAGATAATTTCTTCCAATTTTCATTACCTTTAACATGAAAAGACTGTTATCATGGCAAAGAAATTCTGTAAGGATTATTGAACACATATAATCCACTGTGCTACAAGACTATTTCAGGCAATATGTTTGCCCCTTCTTATCTGCCTTCTGGCCATTGACAGAGACAGGGCATGAGGCAGAATGAATTACAGCCATTCCTTCTTTCTAATGTTTGCTCCTTAGTTTTCTCAGTAAGCCTACGTAGCACCAATCACGTTGGAAGAATACAAAGTTAGCTTTTGAGATGTACCAGAGTCAAGATGGTTGTGAGATATGTAACACCAATTTCTAGGAGGGATTATTCCAAAGAAACAAATTTAACTACACTGATATGACTCCAAAACAAGGGTGACTGGACTACCCAGGGTAAAAGTTAAATGATGACAATCCCTGCTGGAGAACAAGAAAGCCTGGCTGAACTTCAAGAGCTCAAGCAGCAGGACAGAAACACTAAGTGTTTAGGCGTGCAGTGTCCAGTACAGATATCATTAAGATCAGCATGTTTAGAAGGAAAATATCCACTCTCTATCCAGCAGTGGAAAGAGGATGAGAAATAATACTAGCCATCCCTTCAACGGTTTTTGTATTCTGATTATCCTGGCAGGCCTGTGTGGGTCTAACATCAACAGCTGTGCTTCTTCTCAGACAGTATCAAAGTTGCCCAGGCATGGCCAGGCTTTTAGAGCACAGTACAGTTTGTTCAGAATTAAACTAGACTAGACTAGATTATTTCAGCTGGAAGGGACCTACAAAAGAATAGAGGAAATAGATCACAGACCAATAATGAGCTGACAGTCACACCTTGCTTTCCTAATACTGCCTATTGCATCTCTAGGAATTCATTTTCTTTAGTTTGGAATGTTTTGTTCTAGTTTGATGTCCCCTATCCTACCAAAGCAATATGTATTATGTTGATCTCTTGTAGCTATGGATAAATTATAGGAACAGGTAACAACCATGTACTGTAACACATATATACGCACAGAAACAAATATAACACTTGTACAACACTGATGCAATAATTTTTGGATATTTCATGTACCCATAACCTCTGTTGTATGTCAAAAGAATATTCATTATTGTATGCTTCCAAAACATCTCATCTGTTACAAAAGGTGACATCCATTCTACTGCTGCATTTTGCAACTATGCTATTAGATCAATGAAGGATTAGATTCCAGCAGATTTGTGGAGGCAGCTGCAATGTAACCCCTGCCACACTGAAAAGCAGATGTATTATACTGAAGGAGTATGACCAAGTGCCGGTGTTTTAGAAAAATAAAACATTCTGAGGCCAGTGGCTAAATGCAGTAATTTGATAATAAGAGATTCCTGAGAAAGAGAAGCTTATAGAAGTTTGCAAACATCAGTGTCACCAAGTGCTAGAGAGCTGGACAGAGTAATCCATATATTTAATTTCAATGCAGCACCAGAAGGCTGTACAGCTTGCTAATAGATAGCAAAGAAGTAGTGCTAGGAAATAACCACGAAGATAGTAAGAAAAATGTGAAGTAGGTCCTGAAGTGCAACATGAGACTACAGTATGCAGCACTTTATTATTGTTGGTGAAGTTCAGAAGGAAGAAAATGGCAAATCTGTAAAGAAAAATGTTGCGGTTTAACTCCAGCTGGCAACTAAGCATGACACAGCAGCCCACTCGCTTGCCCAGGTGGCGTGGGGGAGAGAATCAAAAGGGTAAAAGTGGGTTGTGATAAAGACAGTTCAATAGGTAAAGCAAAAGCCACACGCACAAGCAAAGCAGAACAGGGAATTCATTCACTACTTCCTGTTGGCAGGCAGGTGTTCAGCTGTCTCCAGGAAAGCGGGGCTCCATCACGCCTAATGGTGACCTGGGGAGATAAATGCCATCACTCCGAACATTCCCACTTCCTTCTTCTTCCTCCAGTTTATATGCTGGGCATGACACCGTATGGTATGGAATACCCTTTTGTTCAGCTGGGGTCCACTGTCCCAGCTGTGTCACCTCCCAGCTTCTTGTGCATCCCCAGCCTACTGGCTGGTGGGGTGGTGTGAGGAGCAGAACAGGCCTGGACTCTGTGTAAGCACTGCTCAGCAGTAACCAAAACATCCCTGTGTTATCAACATTGCTTCCAGTACAAATCCAAAACATTGCCCCATACTAGCTACTCTGAAAAAATTAACTTTATCTCAGTCAAAACCAGCGCAAGAAGGCGACACTGATCATGCTGAAACTTACTCAGCCTTCTAGGAACCAGTGAGAAACTGATGTAAAGTGAGGTTCTGCACCGCACCTAAACAATTTCTCAGAATATATAGATGTCATCATGAGTCCAGTGATCATGTTCACACCTGCCAATCCATCCAGGAAAAAGTGGTTTCTGTATGGGAATAAGCAAGGTTAGCTGGGTAGGCAGGGTACTCCAAGAGGGAGGAGAATGCCCTATAAACACAGAAGGGATATTGGAAAAGCTCAGCAAAGTGTGTCAGGCATGACTAAAAGGGCAAAACATTTTCTCATATCAAAGGGTATTGTGCAATGTCTGTCAATGGAATCACAGTCAGTACAAATAAGCTGTTAAGATAATGTCATGCTGAGCCTTTAATAGGCAAAAGAGCTGAGGATGTGAGACTGAGGAATCCTGTTTGGTCCAGCTACATTTCAGGTAAAACAGGAAAAAGACATCAGGCTGAGCCTCGAGGGCTTCTGCTTGTGTGACAACGCAAAACTGTTCTAGATTGGGAGCAGTCTCTCCTCAGTGGCTGTAACACAGCAGACAAGAAAGGGGCATTGTGTTGAGCAGCTTAGCTGAAGAATGAACTTGAATATGGAAAAATGTTGAATACAGGAAAAATGTTGAGAGGAAAGATAATTTTGCTAATTAGCTGTATACTTGGTATATCTGGTCCCAGCAGGTTAGTCAAGAAATTTCAGGGCAGAACAGATTTTCAAGAGTGAAGAGAAAAGAGAGTAGAGAAAATGGTTGAAGGAGGTGCCTGGAAACCAGTCTACATGCTGTAAGCAGCTGTAGTGGTGGGCGATTGCAGTATTCCTGTAAACAGGTTTTGTTGTATGAAACTTGTCTTACACATTCTTGTACAATGCAAACAACAGACATCAAGACAAAGCTGAATACCTTCAAAACTAGAGCATTCAGGTTTTCTGTCAGCCCCTTTTTTTCCCACAGACAAGCTGTACCTGTCCAAACTGTCATCCAGTACAGGCTACATGAGGGAATAGCAACAGCAGGGCAGCTCTGCTGTGCGGGGATGAGCTGAGGGGTGGGGGGGACCACAGGCAGTGCCCTCAAGGACCTGGGTGCAGTCCCACAGCTCCAAGCAGGGTGTCATGGCAGAAGTGACTGGGCTTGTTAACAGTCTTAGACAAGAAGAGGTAATGGGTCATGTCCAGGGTCCATCCAGCTGAATAGCAAGACATGGCCAGAGTCAGGGCTGGTGATGAAGCTCTCCAGTTCATAATCCAGCAAGTCCAAGACTTAGATGTGGGCTACCCTGCTCCTGGTGTGGATTCAGTCTGTTGCAACTTGGGATATTTTGCAATAGGACTGTGTTCATGACCCCAGAAATGTTTAATTCAATGGTAGCAGTGTTCTGTTTTCTAAATCTACAGCACCACACACTTAGGTTTCAAACTAGTGGCAGATGGTCCTGTGCTTTACTGATTTTTTTGAACTGATGAGGATACATTATTTAGAAAAATGTAGTCAATAATTTATCACAAGTCATATGGTATTAAAAGACCAATGTTGCATTAGTGTATCAGAAAGCTTTGCTTTCCCTGGGTTAAAGTAGGACAAAAGTGTGTTTTATTAATATTTAAGAACTGTTCTATAACTGGTCAGACCAGGTTCTTGTTTATAAAGTGTAACAATATCAGTCACAGGAAGTAAGAGTCCTCAATGTATCTATAGTTTGTAGTGTTAAAACCATGGGTTTTCAGTTCTGTGAGATTTTAAAACAACAGTGACCTTAAATACTTTCAGAACTGTGGAAAAGCACAGATTTTATCAATTTGCAAGGGTTTATGGTTGGTACAGATTAGTGAAGTGAAAATCAGAGAGGTTCCACTTCATGAACGCATTCATTTGTGTAGGCAGAAAATGCAACAAAAGAGACCTCCTGGGAGTATGTGGAGCTTGTGTTGAGTCAGTGGAAGCCTCTGACTTTCCCAGAAGGAAGGAATTTATCATGAGGTGGTACAGTTACCATTCCTCAAGCATAGAAAACTCTGTATTAGGCAAAGATGGATGCAAGGATTTGCCTCTATAAAGCTCCCCATTTATCACATAAGACGTTATTTCTGTCTTCTTGTATAGCAGCCCTGCAAGTGACCCTTTACATTTGGCTAGAAAAATATTCAGTCTCAAAATAAGCTTTTATCTCATGTTGCGTGCTGGAGCAGCGTGCTTTCTTTCCACAGTTTACAGAGAAGTTGGTAATATCTTAATAATTTTTCTTTCTCTTGTTTGTAAAGCACACTCTGAATAGTACGTGAAGGTTGGATTAAACTCCTTGATGGAAATTAAATGCACCTAACAGCAATTTCTTACTCTGAAAGCAAGGTTCTCTGTCTGGACTAAATTCTTTCCAATAGAAGTTACCATTGATTGTATAAATGACTCTGGATGAAGCATACTTGCAGATATTAATAATAATAGCTTCCACTAAGGCACCTTAGCACTGAATTCCCAAAAGCACCCCAGCTGGACTTCAACAAAGGAATGTAAAATTAGCTGGAGCGCCAAGCTGGTCACTTGTTAAAGAATTGTTTGCTTTCTTATCTGACTGAGCCTCACCAGCCCTTCTTTCACCACTAGACATGTTTTCTCTCTTTCTCTTACCTTGCATCCCCTCCCAGCTGAAATAAGAATTATACTTATGTGCTTAGAAGCTGAAACCACTGTGTGCTGCAGCACTAGGAAAAACATTTGTGATGTTGTTAAAATATTTATACAGCTGGATTCAGTGAGATGCAGCATCTCCTTTTAAGTTAACAAGCTTCTGTGAACTGCTAGTTAGGGAAAAAAAAGTTCAAAATCCTCAAACTGTTTTTGTGGTAATCTTATGAACCATGTAATTCACAACATCATTGAAAACACTATGTAGTGCCACATCCCAAATACAGACTAGAACATGCACGTAAGAGCATGTGGAATATACATACACTATTTTTAAGTCTCTATGCTTGGAAAAAATTTGCTTTAGTCCTAACTCTGGGGTGAGAAAACATTTCCAAGAGAAGAGGCAAATAATTTGGTCATTGTCAGTGCGAAACCAAAGTAACTCATTTGTTTCTCTGTATGTACATTCTAGCTGGTAAGATTGGAGAAGGCATTTTCCCCATAGTGGTAGAGCTGGATTACTTTTACGTGTCTTAGATAAAGCTATTATGCTAGGAGTAAATTAAAGGTTAATATGCAGTATTTATTACAGTCAGTCATATAAATATTTTTGCACTGAAAATAACATCTGAAATTACTGTTTTGAAATCACTAATTTAGAAAACAGAAAAAAAGTCTATATTCATGACCAAAAGACCTTGCTAGTGCATAATAATTGTTGGCATTTTTCAGCACACACAGACTGGCTGCTCACATAGAAAATCTGGAGAACATGAGCAGTGGAGATCAGCAAGCTGCAGAGTGAATCAAACCCCCTTATGGTGTGTGCCTGTCTGTCAGACAGGTGCATATATGTATATCTCATGGTTTGAGGAACTTAATTTTCTGTGTGAGCAGTTGGGAGGAGGCTGCCTTTCTGGACAGAACCTAGACGAGCTCTGGTCTGAAAGCAGGCAGCACTTGTGGCCCCTTTCCTCTCTTCCTTCCCTAATGCAGAGTCTGAGCATCACAGACTGTGCCACTCCTGCAAGCCCTTGGAAACACCTCATTACCCAAGGCAGTTTTCTAACAACCTCTCAAGATTAGCTTTTTGTTTTTAACTCCATTGTGTAGTTCTGGCAATGGGGTCTGGACAGTATTAGTTCCCAGTGCTGCCCATGAATTTGTTTGCACACCTATTCTACTGCAGCGGTGTTACAGAAAGTCAAAGGCAAGTATTTGTGGAAGCTTTCTTTTTGGTTTTGGACAATACTCCCTATTTTAATGCTGAAAGGTTGTACAAATTTTTACTCTGGGATTTAGATACAATTTAACAAAAATGTAATTGTGTTAGCCTGAAGTTAATAAAGCAACTACATCTATTTTTTACAATTGTAAGTATAACAAATAGGTGGACGCTCAAGAAAATGATGCTTTGCTGCAAACAGCTGCATGACAAAAATGTCAGTTGTATTTAACAGCCATAAGGGGTCATTTTTGGGGGTCAGTGCCCTGGAGCAGACCTGCCAGTTCCTCATCTAATTTGGACACGAGTTGGGATCTGATTAGGACTGAAACTAAATTATAAGCAAACAAATAAAATTCCCACCGACTGAAAAAATGGATTTTGGCTAGTTCGACTGATAAATAATGACAGGGTCAAGTCAGCTTTATGGATTAATGGGGATTGCTTGGTGAAGCAGGCTCATTTGAAAAATGCAAACAATACCAAATCCAAGGTCATGCATCTAGGAAAAAAAGATGTAAGTTATTCCTGTGAGATGAGAGAATATTTTGGTTTGCATTGGTGCTGGACAGAATTTGGAGGCACAGGAGATTAAGGAAGGTCTCAGTTAGATACTGTAGCTCTGAGGATAAACATAACCTATGGATATAGAATATTGCGTTTGTAAACTGCTGTTAGTTTCCTGAATGCAGTTTTGCTGTTGATGTTTTTAAAAGGGTAATGAAAAACAAGAGAGTAGTGGGGAAAGAGTGATTGAGAAAACATAGCGAGAAATATAGGAAACACAATCTATTCAGTTTGGTCACAGAAAATAAAAACAATCTGTATAATGACCAGACAATGTCTAGTGTATATGTATAGATTTTAATCTAAGAGTAAGCAGTAAAAACTGAAGATTGAAAATTCTGGGCAGATAAATTGAAAGTGCTTATTTGTAAAACAGAAGTAATTAAGCTTCCCTAAAGAACTGGAGAAGCCCTCATCACTTTAAGTGTTTAAGTCAAGATTGTATACTGTTTTGAATTCTGTACAGAATGCCACTGGATAGTGTCTTTGTACTTGGTGAAACAATCTGAAGTTCTCTGTCCTGTTCTACAGAAAGTGAAATATCACATTAACACTCCCCTCTGACTTTAAAAACTACACTTCTGGTAATCTTGAGCGTTTTCTCCGAGGACCTCAACACTGCAGCTTCCTGAAATCCTGGTGGTATTTAGCATCTCCTGCTTCCCCTTATATTCTATTGGCTAGTGAATAAAATAGTAACAAAATTCCACAGAAGAAGCCTTGATTGTATGCACATTTATAGGGAGATTTTTCTATGGATGTGTATGAAAAATTAGGCTATGCAGCTGTTTTGAAATCTTACCTAAACCCCTGAATCATTGTTCACTCTGCGTATTGAGGTCTGTTCTGCATCTATCTGCATTCAGACAGGAAATAATTGCATTTACATGTGCAAACGAAATCATCTCCAGTAACCTAGGTCTTTGAAGCAAGGTCATTGTACTAAACTTATTACTTTTATCAAACTATCCTTAGGGGAAAAAAAGAAAAAAAAGCGAACAGGCATATGTGGGTTTCCATAGCTCTACAATCAGTGCTATATTTAGAAGCAGGGCTCACAGAGTTTGGGTGTGTTTTATGTGGCTGGTTGTGGAGTCTGATTCTAGTTGCTTCCACTGTCTTTGGGGATGATTTTCATGAAGTGAGTCACCACTCATCACAAGCAATAGTGCCACAATTAAGCCTTTCAACAGCAGAGTCAACAAGGAGAATTACCCGTAGACAACTATACTGATGAAAAACTGAATTTGAGGTAAGAATTTGGATCATTAAAAGGCTGTTTTTTCCAGATCTTACTGTGACTTTGGTAGCAGCAGGAAAAAGAACAAAAGAAACTCAGTTTTAAAATGCTCTACAGATTAGCAAGATTCGTTTGTTTATTTTTATTAATAAAAAATAAGCCAGCTTGCTTTGATATTCTTGAGCACAGAGATCCTTGACTTTGCATCCTTAGCGAAGTCATTGAGCACAGTAGTGGTCTCAGGCATGTGACATTTTAACTTCTGTTCATTTGATAAAAGTATCAGACTTCAAAAATGTATTTTTTCAGAAATGTTAGTAGATGATTTGGTGTTAATGAAATGTTAGTTTTCATGTTATCTTTATAAAGTTATAACATCCTGTCATGCTGTCCTTTATGCATTAGAGTTTCAGAACTGAAAGCCACCCATGCATTAAGCAGTCTGGCTCACAGCAAGGTGTTCAACTTGACATTTTAAAGAGCATGGATATTTCTATCCTATGTTTTTTCAGATTAATGCATGATAATTATGCATTTTAAGGCATTTTTACTCTAATTTATTGCTCTCCATCCAAGCAGTATTGCTCTTGAGTCTCAAAGAGTGTGTATTTCATGACAAGTATAATTAATATTTTTTTCAAAGGAACTCCTTTGTGTATACTCTGTTGCATCCAGTGTTATTTCTTAGAATTTAATATAGGTAAATTTGGGAGGGGGGAAATGCCCCTCAACTTCTTATTTATCTCTTGCTCTATACATACAATAGGAAAAGAATATCTGTTCTTCTTTGAAAATTAGTATCATACATACTGTAAATTTTCCAAATGCACTGTGTACTATAAGATATTCACACTGTGTGCTTATGAACAATGCAGGCCTGGGCTTCCTGTGTGACTTAGGCTTTGAAAAATTGGAATTCTTTCTCTGTGGGCTGTAAAAGGTCTCTATCTTCCTAATTTTAGGAGCCTGAGTTGTCTAAAATAGTGAGCATAATTAAACTCCCACACTATCTGACAAGTGTGTCCACACAAAGTAACAAGGTATTCGCCTGTTCTGTGACTATATATGCTGATTTATTTCAGTCACACTCACTGTGGTTTTATTCACAAACATTTGCACAAGGAAGACTTTATTCATCAGGATAGTTGAGGAAAGGGAATGAATTATGAGTTGTAGAAAAAAAAAAGATTTATAGAGTATTCACAGCTAGTAGAAGGCATCATGGCCCCTTATTAAAGCCTCTTTTTTGCTTTTATCCCAAGAAGCATCAATAACTGTGGATATTCATGTATAATTCATTAAAAAACAAGGCGTTCTTCCTGTTTAGAATACAAAGGTCATACATTCTTGGAGCAAAAATAATACCATCTGATTTTGGTGATTAATCAAAGAGCACAGAGTAAATAGGAAATAATCATACTGACCAGTTATGAATAAATTCTACAGGAGGCTAAAAACAGTGCATGCAATCTACTACAAATAAACAGATACAAAGATTTAATTAACAGCCTGCTCAGGGATAATTTGCAGAATGACTATATTCATCAAAATTTGTTCTCCATAGTTAGTAAAAGCAATAAATATTCACTTTTAATGTTCTATTGCAGTGCTTGGACAAGCAAAATGTGTTCAATACTCAGCTCTCCATGAAGTTGGGAGAGTTTTGGTTTATATTGATAGTTCAAAAGGGAGGTTGGGTCGTTCTACTATTTAGAACATAATCTTAGACATTGAAATACAATGTGTGAAGTGCAGAATGCAAAAAGGATGGAATACAAATGAGCAAATGTGAAACAAGGTGTCGTATGGGCAGAGGGACTCATAAGACCCAATTTCCTGTGATTTTGCATCCTTTACAGTCATTATTGCTGTGGCTGCCCTCTGCCCAACCGACTTGTTTTCCCACAATGCTCTCCTTTTCCCCATCAATGGCCTCCATGAATAACCTTCAGGTCTTCCCAAGTCATCCTTACCCTCATTTCTCATCTCCGGTAATACCTCAGCTTGCCAAAAAAACCCCAAACAAACAAACAACAACAAAAAAACAAATAAAAAAAATCAAACAACAACAACAACAAAAAACCTTAAAAAAACCCCAAAACAAAACAAAAGCACTTACACAATGCTTAACACCCTGGCAGGTTTGCTCTCTACTGGGTTAGGTGAGAAATGGTGGCTGTGCTGGGTTGCGGGCTAGGTTCGTGCTGATTGCCTGGTTCAGGTACGTGTGCTGCCCAGTGAGCCACCAAGCCAGCCCACAGAAAAAACTGTAGAACATTTTAAGCTTTCCCCCAGTGGATATAGTAATAGGTTGTCTCTCCTCTTCCCTGTTTCCTCTCTTCATGAAATTTGTATGATTTTAATATCTAGATGTCTCTATTAGTTTTGGTTAAAATCTGCCAGCAGGCTCAAAATTACATAGGAGAAGGAAAGAAGGAGCTCTGCAGAAAAAGAGAAAAATAACAGACAGGCTGTAAGATGCTGGAAGATATTTTTTTTCTCCCTAGAAAACTAATCTAAAGAAGTTCTTGTAATACATAGTTAAGTACAGAGCTTTAAGCATATATTTACTGGCTAATTAATATGCAAGATATGGGATTCAGGACACACACACAATTTATGTGAAACACTAACTGTAATTGAAAATAACAGTTTTCCAAAGAGAGATTATGTTGTGTAGGCTCTGTGGCAGGTCTCAGCAGGCAGGTGGTTAGTATGAAGTATGAAAAACCTGCAGAAATGTTAGTACTAGTCAACGAAGAAATTCTCATTTAATCTTCAGACTGGTGGGAACTCAAAGTGGATGGCACAATTAGCTTTGGTGGTTTTTCACTTCTTGGAAGCTGGGAAGCCCAGGAGAGACTTGAGCAGCCCTGGTTATTGAGAGCAAATGTGGACACAATAGATCTGTCAGCTTCTCCATCTCCATGCTAAGGCATCCTTTGATGCAGTCAGTGAGGTGCCTGCCTGTCTCACCATTATAAATGTCTGGGCATTTTCTGAAGGAAAAAAATACCAAAACCAAAAAAACACCAATATATTGTATTACTGGAAGTGTAAGTAACCTTTTATTGTTCTTGTAAGAAATCGTCTTCTGACTGATGGAAATGCCTACCAGTGTTCACATATAGCATGCAGAGAACAGAGTTTTTTGCACCTGTGATAATACATCTCAAGTTTCTTAATGTTAGAAGAATAAAAATACAAAACAGAATAAACTCCTCTTCCCTCCAAAGTACCCAAGAACTCCACCTCTTGTGAATAATAAGTCAGCCAAATATTTTTTATCAGTGACACTAGATGCTTTTTTATTGATGTTACCTCTTCTTAGTGTAAGCCTGTTTCCTAGGTATCAGTCATCGACCAAGACTTTTTCTGCCAAGTTCTGTACAAACACAGGACAAAAAGATAGTCCCATGCAAAAGTGCTGACTATTTAAAGTATAGGGCAAAAAAATCCCAAAGGCTAGGAAACATAACATAACTGTTAGAGGTAGGTAGAGTTAACTTTACTTAGGATACTTTAACTCTGCAACCCTGTGCTTTCCTGGTTTTCCCGTATTTCACTTTGGCTTTGGTTAGCTGGTTCCTTTTGTCTACATTCCCTAATATTTGTGGGTCTAAGAGTGCAGTATTCTTGTATTTGTTTCCATTTGTTTTGCAGCTATGTATTTACAATCACACTGTATTTTAACAAAGAGTTGGGAGACGGAGGTTATCCAAAAATAGTGTTTCTGTGTGGTTTGTGACTTGCAATTCTTATCCACTCCCAGCCAAGGACCATTTTCTCCTTGGGCAGCAAACCTTAGTATCTTCCATGCCAAAATACTGCACACTCGCAAGAGAACAGCGTATCTAGCAATTAATTTCCTGCACGCAAGGTTTAATATGAACCATCTTTGCCTTCTCACACTGTGTCTTGAAAGTATAGAAGCCCATTAACTTCAGAGAGTGGTTCTCTTACACCAACTGCTTCCTGTGCTTGTGCAAGGACTACAGAAGACTACACTAATAAAGGTAGTAGATTGTTTTTGTTCACCCCAACTTTAGATTTCCATACTTGTGGCTTTTAAACTAGGGTCTCTCCAATGTTCAGTGCGTCTTTGTGTGTTGCAGTTTTTCTACAGAGCTGGATGAAAGGAAGCGTGCAGTATGGGTATCATAAAGTGTATTACAGTGGTGGTTCCCAGTTCAAGCAGCTATATTTGCTGGTAACAAAATGCATTTCTCTTCAGTGGCATTTTAGATAGCTCCACAACCTGCTGTGTAGTCTAATGAAACCTGTATCGCTACCAATTAGACACCTGCAGAAGAAGTGGACTGTGCAAATGCCTTGCCCCCCAAATGCTATTTTCCCTCTCTCATTAAGCTTTCAAACTAAATTATATCACAGTTAAGGGCTAAAGATTTTTCACTCAAATTTCAGTGTTGCATGGAATTTAGCCAAACGTTTCCCACTAATTTTAAGGAGTTGTGGGACTGCAAGTCTTTGAAAATGGATTTGCATTGCTTCCCACACACCTAAGCTAACCCTGCACCTGACCACCTTCCTTCCCTTGCACACACACACCAACAGCAATGCAGTCCTTCTTTCTCTCCATCCCTCCCTTCTCCCACCTTCCATCACTGTGACAAAGTATTCTGATGGGTTTGACAAACTGTAGATTATTGTTATGCTTTTCATCTCTGGAGGTCCTTGAGTTCAAATATTGCTAGATGTAAGTCATGCTTGCTGTAAACAAATGCTTGTTGGTTATATACACAAGGTAGAGAATAAACAGCAGGTATCTCACTTATGAGGTTGTATTTCAATCAAGAGTTTCCACTGATATCATAAACCATGAGAGAAAAGCAAACGTGATTTATGAAGTTGCCACAAGTCCCAAGATAGAACTACATCTTGATAATTCACATTTACCAGTTTGTTCCATGTGAATCTCAAGACCTGTTCTAAGCCCTGCCTGGGATACAGTCCCCATCTTGCTCTCACAAATGTTGCATTAACCTTTTATCTGCTCCTGGCTCCTGCTGTTGCTGCCCCATATTCCAATTTGCCTGGCTCCTGTTCTGGTTGCTTTCATTTTTCTTCTCCAGGGTGCTCTCTGCTGACTGCCTTGGCACGAGCTGTAAGCAATGCCCCATATCTTTTAGTTACACATGCAAGCATATGCCTGAAAGCAAGCCATGCGTTTGTAAGTCAAAACTGGATCATGAGATGCCTAAACAGTTTGTGCTCATGAGTGATTATAAATATGTGATCATCTCTGAAAATGTGGACAGAATAGGTTAGGTAGTAGGCTTTAGATTCCTCCTTTGTAATTTTGGCCATATCATTTTAAGCGTTTCTTGAAGAAAAGTGTCTGACGAGCAGCTAAACAGAAACTTAAAATCTGATGTACAAAGGTTAGAAGAAGGGTAGTGAGCAAGTATTTTACTGAACCTTGACCTACTATCACTTAAACAAGATTGTCTTCCCATGTCAGTAACTGTAACATGGCACAGAAAAGCTATCGGTGCTCTACAGAAAGAAAATGTGTGTCTTTCCAAGCTGGACTGTCCCAGCCACAAAAGTGAGGGTTAGTTCCTTTTTGTCGGTCTGGAATTATCATAAAGATTGAACGTGTCTATGACTTACACTTTTTTATTGGACAATTTCAGTGAGACTACTTGTAAGAACTTGGTTTTGTGTAAACGTCAACACAAATCAATGTCATTTTATCTTCATGACCATTCATGTATTCTAAAGTCAGAAAATGGAGGAGAGGCTGAATCTAGTAATAAGCTTCACTTCCTACATATAACTGTACATTTTAAGTCATATCCAAAGCTAGAATGAATTTAAGGCATTATACCACACTTTATCTGACCCTAAAACAAGCAATGTTGTGTTTTAACCCCAGTTGGTATCTCAGCCCTATCCAGCCGCTTGCTCGCTCCCCCCCTGCCCAGGGAGGCAGAGAATTGGAAGGCTAAAAGTGAGAAAACTCGTGGGTTGAGATAAAGAGAATTTAATAGGTAAAGCAAAAGCTAAGCTTGCAAGCAAAGCAAAATAAGTGAAATATGAAGAATATTAACTCCATCCCAGCCAAACATCCCAAACAAAAATGGATCTAAAGTGTAAGTGGACTATACATATATATATATAT
>WKFP01015041.1:0-18210 GCA_011057875.1 Pterocles orientalis
CTCCAAGACGGTGCAGGAGGTGACAGAAATGGCCTCCGTCAAGCGCTACCTGGACGGCACGGGCTGCATTGCCGGCGTGCTGGTGCCCTCCAAGGCCGACCCCGCCAAGATGGAGAAGATGACCATCTACCAGGCCATGTGGAAGGGCATCCTGAGGCAGGGCACGGCCCTGGTGCTGCTGGAGGCGCAGGCTGCCACCGGCTTCCTCGTTGACCCGCTGGCCAACAAGAAGCTCTCCGTGGACGAGGCTGTCTCCTGCGGCCTGGTGGGCAGCGAGCTGCACGAGAAGCTGCTGTCGGCCGAGAGGGCCGTCACGGGCTACACCGACCCCTACACCGGCGACCAGATCTCCCTCTTCCAGGCCATGCAGAAGGACCTCATCGTCAAGGAGCACGGCGTCCGCCTGCTGGAGGCCCAGATTGCCACCGGCGGCATCATCGACCCCGTGCACAGCCACCGCCTCCCCGTGGAGGTGGCCTACCGGCGCGGCTACTTCGACCAGGAGATGAACCAGATCCTCTGTGACCCCAGCGACGACACCAAGGGCTTCTTCGACCCCAACACCCACGAGAACCTCACCTACATGCAGCTCCTGCGCCGCTGCGTGCCTGACCCAGACACTGGTCTTTATTTCCTTAAAGTTTTCAGAAAATAATTGTTAATTCTTTCGGGTTTTTTTGTTTGTTTGTTTGTTATTGCACTGGTGAATATTCGAGCTTTTTTTTTTTTAGTCTTATTATTTTCAGGTTATTTCCTTGTCATTCTCTTGTGTTTACCACAACTTACACACATCAGTTATATCTTTTAAGTGCCTCCCTAGAATATCGTGGAATAGCACGTTCAGTCTTTGTTTTCTTAGAATTTCAGGAACACAGGAATCAACCTGGGTTATCTCAGGTCATTTTGGTGAAATATGCTGTCCTTGTTTTCCTCATCTAGTTTCAAATGAAGTTTTCTGTGGTGGATGAGGTGTAGTGAAAATGGTATTTTTAATCTTTCTGGTCTTTTTTCTTATGCGCAAAGAACAATTTTTCTTAGCAGATTTGCAGGGCGTTATTCGAGCTGCAGGTTTTCACACATGAATTTTGCATGGAGAGAGTATCTCCATGTAGGCAATACGTCAAGGTGGTGTGAGGTGTTCATGGAGTGGGACTCGTTACCTGTGTCTGCTCTCAATGCCTCAGCCTGTCTGGTTTTTCTGGGGCTGTCTGGACTGAATACACCTCAGCTTGGAGCAGTTTGGTCTCTCGCTGATCCATGCACTCAATCCACTCCCATGCTGCGTTTCCACCCCTCAGTTCTCCAACTCCCCTGGGATCCTCTATAGAGCTGTGATGCGGACAAGAGCATGAGCTGAGAGCCCGCAGCACCCGCGGTCGTGCTGTTTCTAGTCCATCCATCCACGGTCAGGGGAGCCACCAGCGGAGCATCCGTTCCCTCCAGCCGTGGCCTTAGTGCATTTCCCAGCTCCTTTTGCCATCTCATGTCCCAAGCTGACCCAGCCCTCGTGCCACGCTCCCTGATGGGAGGCAGTCCCAGAACTGCTCTGCCATGGAGCTCAGGGCTGAATAACTCTACTGCTGTTTAATGGAAGGAAACTTAATCTCCTTAGATGCATTCCCTTGGGCTATTTGCCCTAATTAACCCACTAATGTCCTGGAAAATGGATTTGTTGCCACAGCTCGTGGAACTCCTTACCATAACCGGCTGTGTAGCCTGAAGATTTGCATGAGCTCAAAAGGCAGTGTGACAAATTAATGGTAAGAAGTTCACCAAGGGCTGTTAGACGCAAAGCCACAGCTCTGCCTCAGGAGGTACCTCAGCTGCAAGTCACCAGCAGACAGAATACGGGATCAGGGAGGTGTCAGTATGGCTGGCACGGTTGTTACACGCTTAGTGCAGATGCTGGCACTAGACAGAGCTGGCTGCAACAGAGTGACACAGACCTTACTCTGGGCTGGTGTAACTGCTACTGTCCCACCACCATCTGGAGACATGGACCTTTGTTCTGGGCTGGTGTAACCGTAACTGTCCCACCACCATCTGGAGACACGGACCTTGCTCTGCATTGTGAAAGTGGGGAAGCACCAGAAATGCCACAATTTACTCAAAGTTTAACAGGGTTACCCAGAGTGTGACAGGGATGTTTTACAGCTCTCGAGCCTCACCATGCTCTGCGCTGTGGTTAGTTCATCCTCCTCCTGCGCCGACCTGCAGACGCGGTGATGCCGTCTCCAGATGGCCTCGGTGACTCGGGCTGCCATGTCAACCAAGGGGCTTCATATTGGTCCTCCAGACTTCTGCTCTTTCCTGGAAATGGATTATTAAGTGCATTAGCCAAACCCAGGGTGAAGGGACAAGGTGTGTTGTTGGCACCCTCCAGCCTTCTGCCATCTCCAGGTCTTGGAGCCCTGTCACCCACTGCAGTGTACGAGGGCTCACTACTGGCTGAACAGGCTCTTGTCCTGCTCCATCCCAGCCGTATTCCTGCCCATGCTTCTTGCCCTTGGACTGTCTCCTCTGAGTCTCTAGTCCCACACCTTTCAACTCCCAACTCGTTTTTCACCTGATCTCCAAACATCGCATCTCCCAGTCCTCTTGCTCACGAGCTCGTGCCCCGTTAGCAAAGCCACAGAGACCCGGCAATTCCTGCGGAGCAGGATAGACACCTGTAACTCTCCAGTTCTGGTTACTCCTTCCGTTTCCCCAGGTCTCTTCTCTCGTGATAAGCTCTTCCTGAGCACTGTCCCACGTTTCACCAAGCGTAACCCCTTCAAGGCCATGTCTTTATGGGATCTTTGGTCTCGTACACTTGACTCAACCACACTGAAAGCCAGGGGCTTATTTTTTATATATCCACCAGGATACACAAGAGAAAAGGAATCGAGAGGAAACCTCATGGCATTCTGAAGTTATCAGTCTCCTGCTCTCAGGCCACATCTGCCAATGGTCGGCTCCCCAAAGCTTGGCCGTTATCACCTTGTGGCTCTGGAGACACAGAAAAAGCTGGTCTCATGCTGAGAATGGGAAAGTGAGGAGGACTGCACGGGATTCTACGATTCAATAAGTGCTGGGGAGGAGACAGTGACCATGGGACCCACACAAAGGAAGATGAAGGAAAGAGGTTCTGGTGTTAACATGTCGGCTTCAGGCAGAAAGATGAACACCAGGTCCTCCATGGCAGCCTTCCCTGAAACAGTCTGGGTACCGTGTGGAGGTCAGAGAGTAAAGACATGAGTTCATAAAATGGGGCTGAAGAAATGTCATCAGAAAAGTTCTGGATCTCCAAGCAAAGGAGAGGCCAAACTCGCACTGTTCAAATGTGGTGAAAACCAGCGTGGAGAAAAGGGAAAGGGAAGAGCAGTTTAAAATAGCAGAATCCTGTTAAACAAAACAAAACAAAACAAACAAAAAAACCCCCCAAAAAACCCAAACAAAAAACCACATGAAAAAACCCAGAACCAGAAAAAAAAGTAGAGAACCAAGATAATATATTGGGCTGAGGAGCTGGAATGCCAAACAACTTCAACAAAACCCTGGCACTCCATGGGAGGAGGCTCATCGGGAGGATGCGGAGACGGCAAAGGATGAAAGGCGCGGCAGCAGTAGAGGAGGGCGTGCTGGTGGCAGCATGGGGCTGTTATCAGGGGGGTTAGAGTTGGGCCGAGCCAGAAATACACCAACAGAGACCCTGGACGGAAATCCCAGCTGCGGGGAGCCAGGCAGGGGGAGCACGCAGACGATGCATGGGGCAGCAGCTGTGCGGGGATGGAGTGGGGACAATGGTGTCCTCTGTGGCCAGGAGGAAGGGCATGTTCTGAGCAAGGACGTAGAAGAGGAATAAAACCATAAATGACATGGAGAAGGCAATCAGGGAGCAAATATCTGCTGTTTTCCATGAGAACGAGGTTGTGGGGAAAGAGCAGGGAGGATTTCTGCAGTTAAACAGCAGCAGGTGCTGTTGGGGTGTCACGGATGCAAATGGTCAAAGGAGAGAAAAGAGAAGAAAGCACGAGCTCTCTTCTCGGCGAGTCGCCAGTGGGGCACAGAGGGACCCACGCCAGGACCCGGGCTGTTCGACATGTGCAGACACGGGCTGGGAAGTGCTGGGAACAACGGAGGAGCAGATGGCATTCAATTATTCAGCTCTGCAAAGAGAAGCGCCAGCTGCAAAAACTGTGGGAAGATCGAGCACCATGCAGGGATGGGATCGAAACCCTCAGATCACACTCAGGGCAGGTAAAGAGGTACAGACGGGGAAAATAGCCCCAGTGTCCACAGACCTGGCTCCGAGCTGTCACTGCTGTGCAGCAAGAATTGTGGATTATTTGATGCACGCTCAGAGTAAATCAAATATAATGATTAGGGAGGGAACGCGCCCACCCCGGGATAATGCGCAAGGGTTGCATCCGTCCAAAGACACCTCCTAACATCCCGAGGGGAGACCGGGCTCCTTGGGGGGCTGCAGCTGGGATCTCCAGCCTTGGTGGGGCTTTGGTGATGCGAGGGGGTGTGGATGGAGAGCAGCGGCTCCTCTGAAGGTCTCTGGTCCAACAGCCAAGGACAAACCGGGTTGGCAAATGAAACGGGAGGTGGCGATGGGGACAGTCCTGGCTAGTCCCACCTGTCGGCTGGGATGGAGGGAGAGGATGGTGATTTCTGCTGCTGAAATGAGAAGGAAAGGGAAGGAGGCAAACACAGACACATCAAACCTGGCCAATTATCATTAACGAGGACAATAACCAGAAGCCTGTCAGTGTCACTAATTGACGGGCCATCAAGAACTGCGGGCACAGCTGGGGGGGGAGAGCGGTGTAACCCCCAGGGTCTCAGCAGCAGCAGCTGGGGGGGGTCAGCTCTGGATCAGGGGAGGGTCCCACAGGCTGTGTCCCCAAAAGGGGACCAGTGTGAGTGGGGGGCTCCCTGCTGGTGGCTGCAGTGGGGCTGGGGGTCACAACCTGTGTGTCTGGTGTGGGCTGGGGGGGTGGCGGGTGTCCCCCTCTATCCTGTTGTGTGGGAGGGGAGCATGGGTATTCCTGGGGGCTCAAGGGAGGGGATCCTTCCCCCCTGCTCAGCACTGGTCACATCCCAGGTCAGCTCTGCACATCCCAGGGTCGTCTCTGCACATCCCAGGTCAGATGTGGACGTCCTGACAGCTGAGGCTCTGCTCTGCACAGGCTCCGCCGCATCCAGGGGACCCTGTGTCCCCTGCCAGAGCTGCAGGAGCAGAGCACTGTCCCTGTGCCACCTTCCAACACACCCTCGGGGAAGGACAGGGGTGTGGGTGGAGGGATCTGGGCCAGGCAATCAGTGTGTCCTTCCCCTGGCTGTGCTGGGAGCTGCGGAGGGAAATGCTCCTGACTGGGAGCTGTGCATCCAAGCAATAAGCACGTTCCCTAGAAGGCTGGCAGGGAGCTGTTGTGGCCTTGGCACCCCCCTGGCACCCCCAGCTCATCTCCCTCCCTGCCCCTATCCTGAAGCACCCACAAAATCTCGCAAATCCGTTTCGCAGCAATTGCGTGTTGGGGGAGAAGATGCTTGAGAGCAGCTTTCCCACAGAGATCAGAGTTGTACAGTCGTGTCTCTCACAGCCAGAATAAAAGAGATTTTTGTTTTTTCTGCTTGCCCACAGTTGCCTGTGCCCGTTCTTTGGGTGCTGGGCTTGGCTGCTTCATTGTGGTTTTTGAAAGAAGAGATTTTTGATATTCTTTCCTTCAAAAGCACATTGCGTTGCTGGGCTCAGCCGAGCAAGAACGGGCAGAGCAGGTGTGGCAGCAGGAGACCTGCAGCCAAGGTGACGTTCCCCCCGGGTCCCATGCCGCTCCGCAGCTCCCGAGTCAGCTCCACGCCTGCCAGGAGCATCCGCATGGCTCCGCGCCTGGGGACACCTCTGCCACAGGGAATCATGTCGGGCAGAGGGGCACAGGCTGCTGCTAGTTTTCTCTGGTTAATGTTGTCCCCTGCCATGTGCGTGGGTGTCCCAGGATGTCCCACGGATGCCTGCCATGTGTGTCACCCTCTGCAGAGGTCCCGGAGCTGACCAGCGCCAGGATCCGCATGTCCAGGGCTCAGATGCGTGGCTGCAGGGACCAGTGCTCCCGGGACGGAGTTGTGTCAGCACCTGAGTGCTGGCAGAGGAGGCTTCCAAAAGGAAATGCGGAAGGAAAACAAGGCTCCCCAAACACCTCAGTGCCGAGGCATCCTTGAGAAGCCATCTCCCAGCTCTCTGATGTGGTTCAAGGCTGCTGCAGCCAAGGACACCCACGCCTTCCGGCAGGATGCAGCTCCTGCAGCCCAGGTGTCTCCGCGCCGGCTTCCTGGGAGCTGCAGAACCAGCTGGTTACTCATGGAGCACAGCAGGGACAGGGCATCCCATGGGGTGTGGATCCCAGCAGGGACATCCCAGGGGTCTGCATCCCAGCAGGGGCATCCCAGGGGTCTGCATCCCATCGGGGACATCCCAGGGGTCTGCATCCCAGCAGGGGCATCCCAGGGGTCTGCATCCCATCAGGGACATCCCAGGGGTCTGCATCCCAGCAGGGGCATCCCAGGGGTCTGCATCCCAGCAGGGGCATCCCAGGGGTCTGCATCCCAGCAGGGGCATCCCAGGGGTCTGCATCCCATCAGGGACATCCCAGGGGTCTGCATCCCAGCAGGGGCATCCCAGGGGTCTGCATCCCAGCAGGGGCACCCCAGGGGTCTGCATCCCATCAGGGACATCCCAGGGGTCTGCATCCCAGCAGGGACATCCCAGGGGTCTGCGTCCTGGCTTCGGTCTCCATGGAGCTGTAGCAAGGTGGAGGCAGCACATAACTGTGTTTCAAACACTCCCAGAGACCTGCACCTGATTTTTCTTCACTTTTTTCAGTGTAAAGCTCTTCTGCTCTTTTAATATGCGACAGTCACTAAAACAGGAGGCAGTGTCTCCTGGTCCCCTGCCAGAGTTCACAGGGAAAAGCCGGCTGGACGGTGGGTGGTGAGGGGCAAGGGGCAGCGCTATGAGGTATGGTGTCAGCATACAGTGGCAAACCAGCTGTCCTCCAGAGAAAGAAGATAAAAGGGGTAAACCGACCGGCACGGCTCAGCAAGGACGCTGGTTTCCAAACTACCTGCACGTATTTCCCAAGGGCTGTCCCAGACTGTGCAGCTGAAGCAAGCACGTGGCGAGCACACCACTGAGACCATCTGTGCCACTGCCTGCTGAGGAACAGGGACCCATGAGGCTTGAGGTGTCCTGCAGGGTCCCCTCTCCACGATGTCCCCAGGACTAGGAGCAGAGTGGGAACAGACCTAAGGAGCAGCTTCCCAAGGGACAACTGACAAGCCACCTTCCTTATGCTGCTCTGCTGTTCCCAGTTTGCAGGTCATTTCCCAGTTTGCAGGTCATTTCCCAGGTTGCAGGTCATCTCCCAGTTTGCAGGTCATCTCCCAGTTTGCAGTCAGGACTCTATTGTCACGAGCAAGCCCCTTCTTCACTTGCGTGCTCTTGCGCTCAGCAGAATGCGGCCACAGCTGCTGACACCGAGTGTCAGTGTTAGGCTGGTGCCTCCCAGCACCAAGAGAACAGGGAGTGGGCCCCATGACACTGGTGTCACTGGGTGGGATGCTGGTGATGCTTCCAGGTGGTACACAGAGGCAGGAGCCCCCTGTTAGGTCTCAGGTCTGACTGTGAGCCCCAGGAGCAGGGGAGGGGACAGGGGCAGGTCTGGAGGCAGCACCGTCGCATTGTCACACACCCCTGGGCGCTGTGCCCTTTTGGGGGGTGGCAGAAGAGCAGGTGACCCCCAGGACCGCAGAGGGACAGGCTGTCCTCCTCGGTGGCTCCAGGAGCTGCAGGCACGGGGATGGCTCGGGCACAGGGGGGCTCGGGCATGGGGGTCACCTGCAGCATCATCATGTTCCCCCGGGGAAATACCTCCTGGATCCTGTACCAGACTCAGCAGAGCTCAGCTGGCTTCACCCCTCTCCAAAGAGCCTTTCACAGTGCCTTGGAGGAGATCTTGAGAGAGCTGAGCTGCTTCTGAGGTGAAAAGAAAAAGTTTTGTCACATTGCAGAAACAGGCTGGGACAGAGGGAAGGGTGGGATTAAACACCTGGTCCTCTGGGGAGAAGGACCTCCTGCTAAAGAGGGGACAACCTGGGAACGGGGTCGGGGTGGGACAACCTGGTTTAAGCCTCAGGGACCTCACGTGCAGGAGGTGACATTTGGGGCTGAGTCACTGCAGGTGACATTTGTGTGCAGCGCGGTCACCCCGGCTGCCCCGGGCACCCAAGGGAGAGCAGGTCTGTGCGGCCGGTGGCTGCTTTGTGGGTACATACTACAGGAGACGTGAAAGTGGTTGGAGGAGTCATGCTGTGGGCTCCGGTGACTCCTGGGGTGCTCTCCACGGCTATAACGGGACCTGGGCTCCGGTGAGTCCTGGGGTGCTCTCCATGGCTATAACAGGACCTGGGCTCAGCCCCGTGGGAGGCATCCACTGCGGTCAGATAAACCACAGCCCCTGTTCCAACAATTGCAAGGTGCTGCACCTTTGAGGGAAGCCACTGACTCTGTACCCCCCTGCATCCACTCCAGAACACAGCTCTTGCTGCAGCCCAACCGGAGCAGCTGAACCTGCAGGGAAGCGCAATCAGCAGTAAATGTGTGGCAGCAGTAACGAGCCAATATAACGCAGGATGAAAATAGATGCAGGCAAGCAAGAGCTTCTGAGGAGGGCGTGTGGACAACAGAAACAGTCTTGTACCCCCCCTCACCCCCATGAACAGGGGGACCTCCTGCACAGGTACGCTCTGCAGAGCCAAACCACCCCCGTGAGTCAGAGGGAAACTGCCTCTGCATGCGGATCATCCGGTCTGGCGAGCACCCACACGGTCAGGAATGTGCACCCACAGCAGGACACCCTGCGAAGGATGGGCAGCAGCCAGCAGCACCTCCTCCACATGGGGCACCGAGTCACGCACACCCACGGAGGGATGGAGCCACACCGGCACACGGGCACACGCACCAGCACGCGTGCAGCTGCACACCCCGGCACACGCACAGGGTCTTCCTTGCACACACACAGTCACACCTGCACACACGTGGAGTCATCCACATGCAGCGTCACGCTGGAGCACGCGCAGGCACATGCGTGCAGAGGCACAGACATGCGTGCAGGTTGATGGGAACACACACATGATCACAAATGCACTCAGACACACACACGGTCAGCCCCTGAGCATGTGCACAACTGTGCAAACATTTGCACAGCTTCTCAAACGGTTGAACAGCCATGCAAACTGTTGCAAAGCTACACAAACAGTTGCACAGCTACTCAAACGATTGCACAGCCACGCAAATGACTGCACAGCCACATAAATGATTGCACGGCTACACAGATGGTTGAACAGCCATGTAAATGGTTGCACAGCTACTCAAATGATTGCACAGCCACACAAATGGTTGCACAGCAGAACAACCCACCCACAAACACCCGTGTGCTGGAAGCAGGTGCCAGGGGAGCCTGTTCGCCAGCGCTGTGGCTGCAGTTGGATGGGATGTGGCCAGTCCTACACCGACACAGAAACGGAGCCAAACATCAGCAAGGGGTCAAGCGGGTGCCCTTAGCTCCTGGGCAGCTGGTGGCCATGGCATGGAGCTAGCTGCAGCGTGGGACTGGACGTGGCATGGGGCTGGCCATGGTGTGGAGCTGGCCACTGCATGGGGCTGGCCATGGTGTGAGGCTGGCCATGGCATGGGGCTGGCCACAGGGTGGGGCTGGCCATGGTGTGGGGCTGGCCACGGTGTGGAGCTGGCCATGGTGTGGGACTGGCCATGGTGTGAGGCTGGCCATAGCATGGGGCTGGCCATAGCATGGGGCTGGCCACAGGGTGGGGCTGGCCATGGCATGGGGCTGGCCACGGCGTGGGGCTGGCCACGGTGTGGGGCTGGCTACGGTGTGGGGCTGGCCACGGTGTGGGGCTGGCCATGGTGTGGGACTGTCTCTCCCTGCTCCCTAGCAGCGTGGGAAGTTTCCATCCTGGGGCCACTTCACCCGGAGGCACTGACCCCCCCTCCACATGCTGTGAACGATGCCAGCGCCCACCACCACCCCGGCACCTGCACTGTCTCGGGCACTGCCGCCGCGGGGACAGTCTTGGCCCCTGTCCCTGTCCCCGTCCCTGCCCCAGCCCAGGACTCAGCCAGAGCAAAGGCAGATGAAACAGCCCAGAGACGTGAGACCCCAGCAGCAGCTGGGACCACAGGCAGGGCAGCCCCTGAGCCGTCGTGTTGGTCAGAAGATGCCTCACCATGCCGCTGCACCCTTCACAGCCATCCCTCGCCCGATGTGTCCCAGGTCTGAGATCAGAGCTGGTCACTGTGCCCCAGCCCCTGACACCCCACTGGGGTCCCACGGCTGCCGCAACACTGCAAAGGCACCCGCACGCTGCAGTGCTCGATGTCTGTATTCCAGCCACGCTCCTGTATTTTGGCATGGGGCAGGGCCACTGTGTCCTCCCCAGGGGCGGGGAAGGGAAGGATTTAAATTGGGTGCTTGCTAGGCTGCTCATCCTGGCTGAGAGGCGGCGGGAGGAGGAGGAGGAGGACCAGAGCCTGCTGGGGAGCCAGCCACTCTGGAGACAGGTCCAGCAGGTAGGACAGAGCCCCTCTGGAGGGGACACTGGGGACACCATGCAGCCTGGCATAGCTTTGGTGTGGTGCCCTCCCTGCAGGTATCCCTGCAAGGGATGTGGGGACTTTGCCTCCACCACAAAACCTGGCATTCCAGGGGACTGGTAAGCAGGAGGTGTCCAGGCAGGACCCAGTCCTTCCCAAGAAGGGACAAAGTGACAGTGTGGCAGCAAGGCTGGATGGAGCTGCTGCTCCATGCGATGTTCTTTGTGTCCTCAACACTTTGTCTGTGCAGATCAGGACATTGGGATAGGGGAGGGACGTGACCGGAGCCACGGGACCTGCCTGAGCCCGCAGGCACCTGAGGCAGGAGGCTGCCGACCCGCGTGGTGGGTCTCGGTAGGGAGCCAAGGAAAGCACCAGGCTGGGGGGGGTTGCTGCCATCTCAGCCCCTGGGGTACAGGTAGGGCTTGGGACCCTGGCAGCTCGCTCGGGCTGGAAAACCGCTTCCACCGGGACATCCTGGGATGGGCTGCTCCCAGGACAGCCAGCTCCTGCCCCGGGAGCTGCGTGTGCAGCCCAGCCCCGGCATCAGGAGAGCTGATTAGAGACCAGCTAATGACAGCTTGCCGTTGGGCAATGTCTCCCCGGTATCGGGTGTTCACACGACATCCCTGTCCCACATAGGTGTCGCCCGCTCCAGGGCGTGACACAGCACTCGCCATGTCCCCAACCGAGTGCCACCAAAGCAGGCGGCACAACCAGGCTATCGCCTCCTGGGAGGTTTCGGCTGCATCCGCGGGGTCAGGCAGGGGAGGGCAGGAAAGCTGGTCTGGAGCCACAGGGAGGACCAGAGCCACCGGCTGTGGGAGAGCCTGAAGCCATGGGCAGGGTCCTCAGCGAGGCAGGGGCTGGTCCGTGATGGCCGGGATGCGTGCCATCAATCTGCACCAGCATCAATCCAATATTTAAATGGATCAAAAGCAATGACTCAGAGACTTTCAGACCAGTTGGGTAAACAGTGGGACGATTAAGCTGTGACCCTGGCAATGAATTAAACATGTCATTAGCGTCAGTCACAGCAGTTTATGGCGGATGGGTGTTCCCACAGAAACGTCCTGCGTTTTGTTTCTGCTGTTTTTACAAGACCGTGGCCTCACCACCACGCGATGCTGAAGGGTTACAGGGCTTCCAGAAGCGGCCGGGTGACCGTGTGGGAGACATCCCTTGAGGTTACTGCACAGACCCACAGCGTGTCCAGCTCGTGACATCCACCGAGCTGAAAAGAGCCAGAGGCTGGCACAAAAACCGGGGAAATATTACACTTGTTGCCCCATTTTTCATCCTCCTCCTCTCATCCCCTTACAGCTCAAGATGGAAACACAACCCTGGGTGACACAGACCCTTGGCACGACTCTGCATAGCTGCTCCAGTGCCTGCCAAGAGTGCAGCTGCCTTCCTCTGGAACGCTTCAGATAGTGCAACAGGTCTTGGTTCAGGTGCTGCATTTTTATGGGCGAGGAGGCGAGGGCACCCACTGGACTGACCACCACTGGTCACGCTAATTGCGACTGGTCACGCTAATTGCAAACCACATCCATCAACGGGAGAGACCACTGCAAGCAGCCATGTACCGCAGGTACCTCCCTGCGGTACCTGCTCTTAGTCTCTCACTACTCTCTTTATTTTTTTATTTTTGTTTTTGTATATGTATATAATTTTGTATACAATTTTACCTACATAAGAACTAGCTAATAACAAAGAATGACCATTCATGACCTCCTGCAGCACAGGAGCTAGAAGCTCCCAGGGAAAATACTCTTCCTGTGAAGTGTGAGAAAGTGTCCCATTGACTCTGCCCTTGTCCCCAGTTGCTGGAACTGGTCAGAATAGTCACCAGAATGGTGTCTGGCACAAGCCAACCAGCCCTCCCATGGACACTGCCCACGCGTGGTTCTGAAGGCAGCAGGGGCCAGGACTGGTGGAGGTGGACAAGAGCAGGAGATGACCTGCAGCACCAGCCAGCACCTCTGAAGCTGGACAGTCACTGGTGGCAGTCACATCGGGAAGTCACTGCTGCTTCTTGGCGTGACCCACGCTTGTCAAACGGCCACCAGTGAGACCTGCCAGCCCCAGGGCAGACAGGAGCCAGCACTGAGGGCACAGAGAGGCGAGCATTGGCTGTGCTTCCTCCTGGCACCCTGCGGCACCAGCCCAGCAGTGAGCAGTGGCTGTGTCACTTGGGAACAGGTGAGGAAGGTCACAGTGAATGGAGGTTTGAGGGGTGTCAGGCTCTGGGAGAGCAGCAGCTCCTCGAGGGCTCAGGGTGGGGACATGTTATCTGTGCTACTGGTATGATGTTTCTTTGCAAGGTGCACGACTCTAACCTCTCTGCCTGCGGTGCCTGCAAGGCATGGGTCAGGTCCCTTCCCTCGTCTGCTCCCCTTCACTGCCTGTGTCCCTGTCCTGGCGCCCGAGCACTCCAGGATGGGCACCAAGCCTCCTGGTGACAGCCGTGCTGCAGCTCTGCGTGAAGGCTCCGGCTGCACCGAGGTGCGCAGAGCCACCGCTGCAGCAGGGGGGGAAGAGGATGCTGCAGCAGGGAGGTGTGGAGGGAGGATGCTGTGGTGGGAGGTGCAGAGGGTGCTGCAGCGGGGAAGTGCAGAGGATGCTGCAGTGGGAGGTGCAGAGGATGCTGCAGGGGGGAGGTGCAGAGGATGCTGCACAGGAAAACGCACCAGCCAGGCTGTCACTGCTGCTGCCAGAGAGCTCACACCTGCTGCTCGAGAGGGAGCTGGCCAAGGGGCACTCTTGGCCCTGAGATTGCTGCTGGGATGGCGGATGGCAACAAATCCTCCAAGCCCACTCACCCTTTCTCTCTGGGCTCCTGCTGCCACACGCAGGGAGGTGGATTTCTTCACAGACACCATGAAAGCTGCACAGGAGTCTGTGTATGACCACGTCTGTTCTTTCTCTCTCCTCAGACAAACTTGGTGCCCCAGAGACCACACAGAAGATGAGTGGACCCCCTGAGAACAACGAGTCGAGCAACATGGGAAGCAGCCTGGTTGCAGATGGAGACAGAGAGACTGGTAACTTCATAGCTGGGGTCTTCATCCAGGCCATGAAGAAGAAGATGAGCATCTATGATGCCATGATAAGGGGGCTCCTGACACCAGGCACAGCCCTGGTGTTGCTGGAGGCTCAGGCTGCCTCAGGGCTCCTCACCGACCCTGTGAGGAACAAGAAGCTTTCGGTGAAGGAGGCACTGGCGGCAGGACTCATCGGCAGAGATTTTTATGAGAAGCTGCTGTCGGCAGAGGGAGCCGTGACCGGGTACACCGAGCCCTACACAGGACACAAGATCTCCCTCTTCCAGGCCATGCAGAAGGACCTCATCGTCAAGGAGCATGCCATCCGCCTGCTGGAGGCCCAGATTGCCACCGGCGGCATCATCGACCCTGTGCACAGCCACCGCCTCCCCGTGGAGGTGGCATACCAGCACGGCTACTTCGACCAGGAGATGTGCCAGTTTCTTTCCAACCCCAAGAACCAAACGAGAACTTGCTTTGACCCCAACACGCATGAAAACCTCACTTATACACAGCTTCTGCGCCGCTGCGTTCCCGACCCGGACACAGGGCTGCTGATGCTGCAGGTGATGGACAAGGGCTCCGTGCTCTACCAGCTCAACAAGGATGCCCGCAAAGCCCTGCAGGCCGCGCGCACCACCGTCAGCGTGGGGCTCTTCCAAGGCCAGAGCGTCACCCTCTGGGAACTCCTCTTCTCCCGCTGCATCTCTGACCACCAGAGAGAGGAACTACTGAGGAAATACAAGGCAGGGACGGTCACCATCCCAGAGATGATCACCATCCTCACCACCATCATCACCGGGGCAGAAATGGAAAACGGGGATCTGAGCTCATCCACGGTTGTACCCAACAATGAAGTGGGAGCATCACGACCAGTTCAGGATATGCAATCCCAGGAGCAGCAGTTGAAAAAGTCCTTAAAGTCTGCAACCGTCTATGTCACTGCTGGTGAGTTCCAGGGGCAGAACGTTTCCGTGTTGGATCTGCTGTTTTCCAAATACATCCCTCAAGGGAAGCGGCAGGAGCTGCTGGAGCTGTACCGAGCAGGGATTCTGACCACAGAGCAGGTGGCTGCTGTGGTCACCACCATCATCAACAGAACAGAAGATGCAAATACCAGAAGTCCACACGAGGCGGTGACAAGAGCAGAGGAAAATGGAGATGATTTTTCAACACAAGATGCACAACTAGATGACATCTTGAAGTCCACCACCATTGATGTGCCAGCCGGTGAGCTGCAGGGGAAGCAGGTCTCTGTGTGGGACCTGCTCTTCTCTGGCTACATCCCTGAGGAGAAAAGGCAGGAGCTCCTGGAGCTGTACCATGAAAGGGTATTAACTCTGGAGCAGATGATAACTGTTGTCACCGCTGTCATTAAGAAAAAAGAATCTACAGGCAGGAAATTCCGAATTACAGTCAAGGCTTCCAACAAGAACACTACGCCAGCAGCAGGAGAGAAGGATGACGACTCCCCCAAGGAAGAGCCATGGGAAACTGCCCTGAAAACCACAGTCGTCGACATGGAGGTTGGGGAGTTTCAGGGCCACAAGGTCTCAGTGTGGGACCTGCTCCACTCCAAGTACATCCCGGAGGAGAACAGAAGGGAGCTGCTGGAGCTGTACCAGGCAGGAGAGTTAACCCTCGAGCAGGTGAAAACCGTTATCACCACCATTATCACCAAGACAGAAGCAGCAAGGGCAGAGCAATCGGGAAATGCAAGTGGTTCAAGAGCAGAGTCAGCAGTTGCAGAAGCTGAGCACAGCCACCGGCAGGAGGACAGGACCAGGGAAGAGACCCTGAAGTCCACCACAGTGGAGGTGTCAGTGGGTGAGTTCCAGGGGAGGCAGGTCTCTGTGTGGGACCTGCTCTTCTCCAGGTACATCCCAGAGGAGAAAAGGCAGGAGCTCCTGGAGCTGTACTGTGCAGGGACATTGGCCCTGGAGCAGATGATAACTGTTGTCACCACTCTCATTAAGAAAAAAGAATCTACAGGCAGGAAATTCCGAATTGCAGTCAAGACTTCTGACAAGAATGCTGTGCCAGTGGCAGGAGAGAAGGATGATGACTCCCCCAAGGAAGAGCCATGGGAAACTGCCCTGAAAACCACAGTCGTCGACATGGAGGTTGGGGAGTTTCAGGGCCACAAGGTCTCAGTGTGGGACCTGCTCCACTCCAAGTACATCCCGGAGGAGAACAGAAGGGAGCTGCTGGAGCTGTACCAGGCAGGAGAGTTAACCCTCGAGCAGGTGAAAACCGTTGTCACCACCATTGTCACCAAGACAGAAGCAGCAAGGGCAGAGCAATTGGGAAATGCAAGTAGTTTAAGAGCAGAGTCAGCAGTTGCAGAAGCTGAGCACAGCCACCGGCAGGAGGACAGGACCTGGGAAGAGACCCTGAAGTCCACCACAGTGGAGGTGTCAGTGGGTGAGTTCCAGGGGAGGCAGGTCTCTGTGTGGGACCTGCTCTTCTCCAGGTACATCCCAGAGGAGAAGAGGCAGGAGCTCCTGGAGCTGTACCACGCGGGGACCATCACCACCCAGGAGCTGGTCAGTGCCACCAGCAGCATTGCAGCAGACAGCAAAGAACGGCATCCTGCAGCCCTTCCGCAGCAGACAGTGGATCTCCTCCAGTCCGAGGGCTCCTACATCACTTTTGGCCCATTCCAGGAGCAGAGGGTGTCTGTGTGGGAGCTCCTCTCCACCAAGCAGGTCTCTGAGTACAAACGAGAAGCGCATCTCGACACTTATGGCACAGGGGGGCTGACTGTGAACAAGATTACCATCACCACCACCGTCATCACGGGCCCGCAGCAGAACAAGAGGCACCAGTGGGATGAGCAGCAGCCCCCACCCAAGCCGCAGAGCGAGCTCTGCCTCCTGGGGCAGGGTTTGATCTCCATGTAACTCCATCATGGGCAGGAAAGAGCAGTGGCAAACCTGCGTGTGGAGTGGGGAGGCTGCCTGGTTAAACTCCTTGCTGTCTCAACTACAAGTTTGCTGAGATTTATTTTGCCCAACAGAGCTTTCCTGGGGGGTTCTTGGGAGGGCCCAGGAAGGGTTGTGACCGTGGCTTTCTGCCACACACATGCAGGTGCTGACAAAGAACGGGGAAACGTGGGGCTGGCACCCAGGTCAGATGGGTTGGAGACCACCAGGAATGGGAGCAGGCAAGAGCCCCAAAGCAGGAGCTGCAGGCAGCACAACAGCAGCCCCAGAAGAGCCACAGAGGGACAGACAACCCCTGCTCAGGACAGCTGGGACCCTGACCCAGCTGAAGGGCAAGCAGGGGGCAGGTCGTGTGGCTGTGGTCACCCGTGGGACATTTAGCCATGAGCTGTCCTTTGGCTCTGCTGCTGCAGGCTGGGGCTGTGAGGGTCTGTCTGCTGGGCTTCCGGAGCTGCACGCACTCAACAGGGGGAGAGGGGCTGTAGCACCAGGGCTCTGCCTCCCGCCATGGTGAGGGGCTGCTGGGTGGGTGTGCTCTGCGATGTGCAGAGCGAGGGGACATCGCACACAGGGCAGGATGGCTCCTGTGCACACCCAGGGAACCCAAAGTCCCCGGGCCTGTGCAGGTCACTGCCTGCCACAGAGGGAGAACCCCCCTGGGAGCACCCCCGCACTGCTCGTGAGGGGGCTGGGGAGGCAGGCATGGTTCCCTGCCCCTTACCCCTGCATTTATGCCCAGAGCCGCGTGCCACAGAGCCACATACTGTGGACGCACCTGCATGGCACACAGACGTGTGCTGCGGAGCCATGCACACGTGTGCCACAGCATGTGTGCACCAAGCTGTGCACGCAGACGCACACACGCGTGTGCACAGAGCTGCAGTGGGGCCATGCCGTGCCCTGGGGACCCCGTGCTGCAGGGGGGTCCCGGGGGGGCACAACGGACACATGGCCCACGGTGTGCAGGTCTGTGTGCGCATGTGTCCCTGTCCCCAGGCTCTGCGTGTGTCTCTGTGTGTGTAACAGGAGGCTCTCTGGCTGTGACACTGGATGTGACACTGTGTGTGACACCATGTGTGACACCGCGAGCCCCCTGCTGGCACGATGAGCCTCAGCGGGGCCCTCAGCCGGGCCAAGCGCTCAGCTGGAGCCTCTCCTGTGTCCCTAGCCAGGGCCTCGGCCAGCCCCAGCCCTCCGCCAAGCCTTTGGCCGAGCCCTCTGCCATGCCTGGGCCTCAGCCGAGCCCTCAGGCTGCAGACCCATGGCTGCTCCGTGCCTCGTCCAGGGCAAAGCCACCCTGACCCCCGTGCCCGTCCGGCTGGCCTGGCCGTGTCAGCCCACACTGGGGGGGGCCTGGCACCCCACAGCCCCCTCACAACCCCCTGCAGCCCTGGTCCTGCTCAGCCCCGGGAGGGGCTCTGCCCCACGACACCTCCGCAGCCTGTGGAGAAAGGATGTATTCCCGCACCCCTGACACTCTGGCTGCTCCCCAGGACCCCCAGCTCAGCCACCTCTAGTCCAGGTCCCTGTGGAGGATCCCCCCAGCCCAGGCCCCCCAGAC
>WKFP01015041.1:18230-60316 GCA_011057875.1 Pterocles orientalis
GACAGCCCCCCCCCCAGCCCAAGCTCCCCCAGGGTCCCACAGACAGACACGGGGTCTCCAGGGCCACCACAGCCCAAGGCGCACAGCTCCAGCCCTGACCACGGTGCCCAGGCCTTGGGGGCTCATCAAGCCACCCAGCAGGTCCCCACAGTCCCCCTTTGAGGACCCCTGCCCACAGGCATGGTGTCGGCATGGCGCGGTACCCCTGCCGTGCACCCCAGGGCCTGTCGGGGCTCCCCAACCCCCCCCACCCACACTGGGGCCAAGGGACCCTGCGGGGCTCCGGTACATGCAGGGTGCATGCCCCAGCCCCACAGTCTGGACTGGAGACGGAGAGTGGCACTCTGCTCTGCTCCAGAGCTGATGTACCCCACCATGCCACTGCCTCGCCTGCTCTCTCCCCCAAAAAAAGGGACAGGGAGGATGGAAGCCAGTCCTCTATCCAGGACAGAACCCAGGGACCAGCCCCACCACCAGGTCATGCTGCCCCACGTGATGGAAGCACATTTTGGGGCCTGCTCAGATCCTGGGAGCTGCCAGGGCTGCAGCCTCCCCAGGGCTGTGGGCAGGTTCTGTCATCCTGCCGGGCAATGGCCCGTGGTGTGCCAGGCACATGGCCCGTGGTGTGGTGGGCACGTGGCCTGTGGTGTGCCGGGCACATGGCCCGTGGTGTGCCGGGCACATGGCCCATGGTGTGCCGGGCACATGGCCCATGGTGTGCTGGACACATGGCCCATGGTGTGCCAGGCACGTGGCCCGTGGTGTGCTGGGCACATGGCCCGTGGTGTGGTGGGCACGTGGCCCGTGGTGTGCCGGGCACATGGCCCGTGGTGTGGTGGGCACGTGGCCCGTGGTGTGCCGGGCACATGGCCCGTGGTGTGCCGGGCACATGGCCCATGGTGTGCCGGGCACATGGCCCATGGTGTGGTGGGCACGTGGCCCATGGTGTGGTGGGCACGTGGCCCGTGGTGTGCCGGGCACATGGCCCGTGGTGTGGTGGGCACGTGGCCCGTGGTGTGCCGGGCACATGGCCCGTGGTGTGGTGGGCACGTGGCCCGTGGTGTGCCGGGCACATGGCCCGTGGTGTGCCAGGCACATGGCCCATGGTGTGGTGGGCACGTGGCCCGTGGTGTGCCGGGCACATGGCCCATGGTGTGCCAGGCACATGGCCTGTGGTGTGGTGGGCACTTGGCCGTGGGCACGTGGCCATGGCCACCATGAGGATCACCCAGAGGGAGAGGCTCAGGGGCAGCCCTGGATGCTCCTACCACAGCTGCGGCTGCCTCTGGAGAGCATTCCCCCTGCACAGAGCTCTGGAGCCATGTGGGAGCACTGGGAGAGCCCTGGGGCTGTCCCTGCGGCTGGATGACGGTCTCATCCCAGCCACCCTCACATCACCAATGCAGCAGCTGTAGCAGCCCTGTGTGCCACACAGCGCCTGCAGCCCTGGGCCACAGCTGTGGCAGGAGCACCCGTCCCTGCTGGGGAGGCACAGGAAGGTCCCAGCGGAGGTTCCCGGGAGACAGGATGCTTCAGTCCCAGGGGCAAGAACAGAACACCATCTCCTGAGGTGTTCATTGTCCCATCTCATTGTCCCATCTCAGTGTCCCATCTCAGTGACCCACCCATCTTGTGAGGACTTGGAGAAGCAGAGGAATGATGAAACATAGGGAAGGAAAGAGGAAGGACGGAGTGGACTCTGCAGATGACCAAGGTGGTTGACATAGTAGTTGGCAGTGGGAAGATGAGTTCACCATATTTTCCAGCACCAGGACTGAAGGTTGTTGCAGAATCCATCACAAAGCCAGTTCAGGTCAAAGGATACACTGGACAGCTGAGCTGAGGAACTCCCTGGATGCTAAAAGTTTCTATGGATTCAAAAAGCACTTGGAGTAAGCCATGAAGGAAAAATCCATCAAGGGCTACTACATAACAAGAGCGTTTGTTGTTCCAGGAGCTACCAGAACCACAAAAACCTGGGGCCTGACACACCAGCAACGTGCCGGTGCACACTGGCCTTGTTCTCACCCTGCTTCCCACAGACGTGCTGCTGGCTGGTGCCAGGTTCAAGCTGGATGGGCGGCACCGCGACAGCCCCCCTCCGTGTTCCTGCTTCTCGCAGGGAACTGGCACCAGTTCGTGCCGCTGGCTCTGGGGTGGATGGAGGGGCTCGTGCAGGCGAGCAGAGGACGGTGGGCAGGGGGCTGGAGCAGACAGGGGAGTGAGGCTTTTGAAAGGAGCTGGTGCCAGCTCCAGCCTGTGTTGGGATGCGAGGCTGGGAGGGTTCCAGATGGCTCCCAGGGACTCAGATTGCACTCCCACAGGAAGTGCTGAATTTCCAAAAAAGAAGCTGAAAGAAAACAGGACATTGTGTAAGGGAAAAGCTGCATACATTTGCATAGTTACAAGCTCGTTGCATAACTGCATACAGCATCTGAACGCTCTTTGGAGGCATGAGGGCAGTAGGGGAAAGAAAGGGTCGGGCGGTCTGAGCGCCTGCTGCCTGATTCCTGCGGGAACACCGCTCCACAGTGGATCTGCTGGGTAACGTCTCCCTTTCACGGGATTGAGAGCAAAGCCCCGGGGACCTGACCTGCTGGCACAGGAAGCCAGCAAACCCATGGCTGTGCCTGTGGGCCGGGTGAAGCCACGGCCATGAGTGGGGCAGCGGGTGGAGAGCCCACAGCAGCTTTCCCTGCTGAGTGACAGCGCTCCCCATCTGTGGGAGCCATAGACCCCCATGATGGTGCCCTCCAGTGTGGACATGGAGCCAACCAGGCCCACAACCCCGGCTGGAGCACATCGACCCACCCAAACACAGCAAAGGCGGTTGGCGGGGTGCTCTGGGGTCAGCACACCTGCTCCTGGCTGGGCAGCAGCTTCCCACAGCAATCTGTCTGCAGATCGGGCAGGGTCCCCACACCTCCGCTCCGGAGTCTGCTCCAGTCTGCCTCCTCCAGCAGCTCCAAACCTCTTCCTCCTTTCCAGCCAGCTCAGACCCATTTCCTCTTACGCAGCACCTATCCATCAGTGTGAGCAGATCTCCTCTGCTACATGTTTTTCACTGATAAAGCCACTCCAAGCAATCTTATCTCCCCTCCACATCTGTTTTGAGAAGCGGTCAAGCTGGGCTGCTCTCATCTCCTCTCTGCATTCCCTCGCTCATTTCAGTTGCTCTGCTCTGCACCTTTTCCACACTGAATTCATGTGGTTTAGCACGGCTGGTCAGCACCAGTACATGGTCTGTAAATAATGCCCGGTACCACAGCTCCGGCACTATCTGCCTTTTCTGGAAACACATCCCAGCAGAGTCAGGAACGCACCTCGTCTTTGTGGCCGCGCTACACGGCAGCCGGCATTCATCCTGAGGCTGCTGAACACGTGGGCCTTTTCCTCTTTAATACCTTCTGAATCAGGCGCCTAATTTATGGCATAAATGTTTGTTCAGAGACTCCAGAGCATGACTTTGCATTTTTTACCGTTCCACTCCCTCCCATGTCTGTTAGTTCAGCCTTCAATGTCACCCGCTGTCCCCAAACGCTGTCCCAGTCACTGCTCTGCCATTCCACTCCCTCACCTGGCAGCTAAGTTCTTATATTGCGGCAGTCATTGGCAAAAATACTGAATTAATTTAGCTCTTAGAGCTCATAGTTTCACTGATAAATCCCCTTTCAGCACAATCCAATCTGGTGGTGGACACGACGTGGGATGTGGCTGCGTCCGCACAGCAGCAGTGCTGGTGCTGCAGGAGGCAGAAGTTACATTTTTGGCTTTGCTGCTGGTGTGACCTGCTGCTGTGTAGTGCCAGCCAACAGCATCTTCATGTTCAGCTGAAAGCCTGCTGGTTTCTCCTAAAGCAAGTTTTTAGCTCAAAAAGGAACAAAAGATACTGTTATGATGAAAACCTTGATTAATTTTCCACTTAACTGGTTCGACTTCTTTTTCTTAATAAAAGGTCCAAAAAGGGTTTAAAGGCTGTTGGAACAGGGAACTCCTTGGCTATGTGATAGCCCAAGCTACGCTTCACTCCTCACGGGGTTATTCACCCCAAAGCCCCTGGGCTGGAGCCCCCAGGCGGCAGCGGGGTCCCTTCTTCCCCACCCCACACAGGCTGCAAGAGTGGGGGGAAATTCCCGCTGTCCGGAGAGCCCCAGCAGCTGCAGCACGTCATTGCACTGTCCCCCGGCACACCCCACGGCTGCCTGTCCCTGCATCCACCAGCATCTTCTGGGCCCACCACCTGAGAGCTGGGGCAGGAGCAGAGCCTGGAGCCGGCTCTGCCCGGGACAGATGGTCCTTCAGGAGGGTCTGGGGATGGTGCACGTCCTGGAGAGCAGCAGGACTGCAGAGGGGGGCAATGCAGGAAGGGACCTAAAGGAACTGGCTGGGATTTAAGAAAGGAAACCACAGGCGAAGAGCAGGAAATACCCTGCCAATCGAACCCGGGGCTGGGACATGGGAGCACTGGGGTCAGGGGCTACAACGGCCGTGCACGATGCAGGGTGTGCTCCTGCACCAAACATACTGTCCTCCACCGAGAGCACAGCCTACAGCCAGGCTTCCCTCCCAGTGAGAGTCGCCGGGGGTCAGGAAACTCTGATCAGGTCCCTGAGCCTTCCCAGCTGCCTGCAGCAGCCTGCCAAGGATGGAGAGCTGGCCAGGAAACCTGACACACACCAGGCGCCCTTTGTGCGTGACTGGCTACAAGCACCAAATGCAATAAACCAGCCCTCTCGGGGGGTACCAGTCACTGCAGCAGCCCCATGTGCTCCAACAGCTCTTGCAAGGTGACGACATATTGTGCTCCCAGGGCTTTGACCCCCACATCCCTCTGTCACCCCTACCCATGACCCTGCTCCCATCACCCCTCTCACCCCCCTGTGCCACAGCTCCAGGCCCCCTCCCTCTGCCCCCCTGATCAGACAGGGGTGCCTTCCTGCCTCCCGGCTACTGGACCACTGGGTCCAGCTCCTGCATCACCCACAGCCCATCCTGCAGCCCCTGGCCGCTGGGTCCAGCTCCTTCATCACCCTCAGCCTGTCCTGCAGCCCCCGGCCGTGCTCTCATGTCTGCAGGAGGTCACGCAGCCATGCCCCATCCCCTGCAGTCAGCCCCTTCCTCTGCTCTGCCCCACACATCAGCCTTGACACTGTCCCCTGCATCCCCCACGCCCTCCACTATGCCCTTCATCCCCTGCTCCCTCACAGCCAGATGAGCCTTCCTAAACCAACCCACATCATCCCATTTTTAGCACTGGACTGTGGCCGGTTGCACCAAACGCCCCGGTCCCAGCACACGCCCTGTTCCCGCGGTCAGCTGCTCCTCGGTGTGCAGTGCACGGTTACGTATGCTGGTTTTCTTCCCCCTTATGGAAGCACTGATGGAAGAGCTGGATCCGTGTTTCCTGCACGGGGTGGGAGCTGCCAGCAGGAACACCGGCAGAGCTGGAAGGAGCAGGGCTCTGCAGCCCCTCACCGTGCTCTCTGGCCTGAATTTTGTCTGGAGCTGTTTGCAGGAGTACACGCCATCCCAGGGGAGACCGTGGGGATGCTTTCAGCAGTAAGAGCTGCAGTAATAGTGGTTTCAGGAAACGGCTTGGCATTATTCCCGGGAGAGCTCTGGTCCTGCAGCGTTAAATGCCGGCTGCCTGCCCTCCCATGGATTCACGCGTTGCAACGACACGCTGACAGCAGCGGGTTGCATTCGTGGAGGTCACGCATTTGGGAAGGACGCGTGGGGAGCTGCAGAACAGAGGACGTGTTAACTCAGCAAACACAAACAGATTCCTGAAAAGCTCGGTTCTGGCCACATGTTTGCCCTGCAGAAACCACCCACAAATGTGCTGAAAGGAGCCAGAGCAGCGGGGAACATGTTTGTCAGCTGCACAGAGTCAGTCTGGCACCGAGACTGAACCTTCACTGGTGACAAAGTGCAAGTTGTGCAAAAACACGTGACATCACCCCATCCCAGCCCTATCCATCAAACACGGATAAAAACAGCCGGCGAGGCAAGAGGGGCCTCCCAGCAGGGAGGGGAGGAAGGGAGATGGGAGCTGCAGCCCCGACCTCGGTACCGGGAACCCGGCACTCCCCCAGCCCCGGGCAGCCTTGTGGGGTAGGTGTCCTGCTCCCCAGGTAGGGACAGTCCCTGCTACACTGTGTCCCCTGGGCTCTCCTGCAAAACCCAGATCCTGCAGGGCATTCTGGAAAGGAATAAAAGCAAACTAGCCCTGAAAGGGGTTCAAAAATCCCCCCCAGGCTCTGGCGATTTGAACTCAGAGCACACTCACACCGATACGTACCCAGGACCCGGATTAAATGAATCTCGCAGCTCTGGGAGAGTGGCACGTCGCTGCAGGACAAACCCTGCAGGACCGCCACGCTGCAACACAGCTTCCAGACCCTCTGCACTCCTCCAGTCACGCTGTGCTGGCTGAAAGCACTGCAGCACGGCTCAAGGCAGTCCTTGAGGGAGCGCTGCCCTGGCCAACTGGTGAAACCGGGTGAAAGGAGTCCCACTTCTACATCTCCCCGTACCCCCTGGCCCAGGGACTGGTCAACCCGCCCTTCCAGGCGGTGGAAAACGCACCCCGAGCAGCACATCCCCCTGCCTCACCTCTCACGTGCAGGAATCCTGCGTGGAACCAGAGCCTGGAACTTCAGACCCATGATCTCACTGCCTGAGAGCCCCAACCTCCAGAGCCCCAACCTCCAGAGCCCCAACCTCCAGAGCCCTAGCCCCATCCCCAGTGGAGGCACTTTGGGTTGTTCCTGTGCACAGGACAAACCAGGAGGAATCTGAGGAAAGGGGGGCTAAAGGCAGCAGCCAGCCAAGAGCAGTCCTGCCAGCCTGACAGACCAGGTTTGTTCTGCTCGTTGATTATGTGATGGTCAGGACAACCAGCAAAGGAAAGAGCATAAGGCTCATGTCTGGAAATGAACAGGCAACAAGTGTGTTCTGCTAGTTATCATCCTGGAAAGAAAAAGGAAGCCATCAAAGGAAGATAAAGAAGTTTACTCAGATAGAACAAGAGGAAATAGCCTCAAGTCATGCCAGGGGAGGTTTAGCTTGGATATTAGGAAAAATTTCTTCACCAAAAGGGTTGTCAAACATTGGGACAGGCTGCCCAGGGAAGTGGTGGAGTCACCATCCCTGGAGGGATTTAAAAGACGTGTAGAGGTGGTGTCTGGGGAAATGGTTTGGTGGTGGGGTTGGCTGGGTTGGGTTAACGGCTGGTCTCGATGATCTTTTCCAACTGAAATGATTCTGTGATTCTGTGTGGAAGAGAGGGTGAGGAAAGAGGCAGCAGAATGCTGGGGCATCGTCTGGATGGGGGGCAGTGACGATGCAGAGGACGATCGCGGCTGTGGGAACATGCACTGATCCTGCATCACCTCTGCCTCCCATCGTTCCCATAGTGTGCCCTAAGAAGTCAGAGTGACCAAGTCTGAACAGAGGGATCTGGGACCTCGCCAATCCATGTCACTGGATGCAATTTATACACCTCGAAGGGCCCTAAAGATCTGTGCACGAGCTGCCTGTGGAGAGCGTGGCCAGTCCAGGGACACAGCAACACCCAGCCAAGGACACGTCCAGCACACATGAAGTGAAGACAGCAGAGGTCCACCAGGAACACAGGGAGGGTTTCCTCCCTGGAGAGCACAGTGCCACGTGGGAGCAGCTCCTCTGGGCCGGATCTGAGCAGTGCGTGGCCCCGCATCCTATTTTTGTGAGTTGCTAATAGCGGATCCCCAGCGGAGGAGTGCAGGAACCGGAGCCAGGACCCAGCAATATTTCATCTGCCGCAGCCTCACGGCTCCTGACAGTCCGCAGCCTGGAGCCCTCCCGAGCCAGTGGCCACATCTGCCTCTCTGTGTTTATAGCTCCCAATCAATTTTTCTCCCACAAATTTGCCTAATGGCTTTTAAAACCCCTTTCTGCTGTAGCTGCTGTAAACACCTGATGGCAATAAATTTCACAATGTGCCACCACAAACGTTTTACCCCAAGAAACACTAAAAAATTGCTCCCATTCATGTGTTTTACAGCTCTTGCCAAGCCTTTCCATTGGGCATCCCCCTGCTGTGCTGTGTGGAATGGTGAATAACCATTCCGACGTGCTCTCCCATGCCATTCATGGTCTCCGTCTGCGTGTCCCCAGCTCTGCTGTTGTTCTCTAAGCTGAGAGTTTAATGTGAAAGCTTGTTCCCACCTTTGGTATCCTGTCCTGTGACACAAGGGTCTCTGCAGCTCTTCACAGCCAGCTGCAGAGCTGCCTGTCCCAAGGGGTTCGGTGTCACCAGCAAACTCTGCCAACTCGCTCTTTATCCCTTTTCCAGATGGTTTACACACGTGTTGAAAAGCTGCGCCTGGTGCGGAGGCTGCCCGAGGTACCACGGGACCTTCTTTGGCCATTTCACGGTTGTGTTCCTCCCCTCTGGGGCACAGACCTCCGCCTGGCAGTTTGTCACCATTACTGATTCCTTAGATCATCTGTTCTTTTGTCACCTCATTTTGAGACAGTTCCTCTGAGTGTCCTGTAAAGAAAGGCTGCCTACAGAGTAAATCTACAGCAGAGAACGAACTTTGTTTTTTTACCATAGTCCTATCCCTCCAGTGACCCCATTTAGACCTTCATCATCCTCAGGCTCTACGTACCTTCTGCTCAGGTCCTTGCCCTCGGTGTTTTTGAGCTTTTTACCTTTTGGACAGCTATTTGTGAAAATCTCTGTTGGCCCATCCTCCTTGTTTGGACAGAACTTTCCCTTGCGGAAGATGTCAGAGGAACCGACAGATCACCCCAGTACAGGCTCAGCCAAACTGTGAGGCAACTGGCAGAGCTGCAGCAGGGAACCAGCATCCGCAGAGGATGGGCAGCTGTCACCACGCTGCCAAGGGGTCTTGTGGGGACACAGGCAGATAGGAATGGCGCCTGGGGCGGGGTGTGCATTTTGTGTTTGGTTCCAACATTTTATTCCTCGTGCTTGTACCTATTCCCCACTGAACTTTTGCCTCTCGCTGTGATAAGAACCCGCAGTTTGCTTTCCTGGATGCCAGGCACGGGACAAGGTCACCACAGGAGCTGGTGACACCTGGCGTACAGACCAGCAGTGGGGCAGTGTGACAGGTGTGTGTCCCTGGAGGTGGCCCTGGTGCTGTCACAGCCCAGGAGGTAGTGACGGGGTCTGCCAGGTCCAGCGACAGCTGGAAGCCTTCCTGCAGGGACATACCTGGGGGGCTCGGACACGGCAATGCCACTGGAGCTGGCAGCAGCAGCTCAGGCCGTCGGAGTGCCCATGGTGGTGTCACAGGGCTGTTGCTGGTGGCACCAGTTACACTGTCAGAGCAGCCCAGCTGGCTGACAGGCAGGTCCCGGTGGTGGCCCGCACAATGAAATACCCCCTACCATAGAATCACAGTATCACAGGATGGTTTGGGTTGGAAAGGACCTTAAAGCCCATCCAGTGCCACCCCTGCCATGGGCAGGGACACCTCCCACTAGCCCAGGTTGCCCAAAGCCTCATCCAGCCTGGCCTTGAACCCCTCCAGGGATGGGGCGTCCAAAGCTGCTCTGGGCAACCTGGGCCAGCGCCCCATCAGTGCCTCCTGCTCATTTGTGTGCCAGGGAACGGGATTTTTTGCACTATATCCGGTGTGCACCATCAGTGCCGCCGTCCAGCAGCCTCCATCACCGCGATCCCTCTCGGTTTAACCCTACCGGCTAAGAGGTGATGGTCTGGGGGGGCAGAATGTCCCCAGAACATCAGGGTGGGACAAATAATGGACTGAAAGAAACCGGGGAGGGCCAGGAAGAGAAAAACATGAACAGAGCCAGAAACATTCCAGAAGAGTGAAAACACCTGTACGACCCCTCGCCCGGAGCGGGTGTGGTGGCTCTGGCTGCAGGTGGGTGCTGCAGCCCCCAGACCCTTGGACCCCCGCCCAGAGCAGCGGCCGTGCGGGGAAGGCGGCCGGGGGACAACGTCGGGGCACCACGGGGACAACGGGACGGGCTGCGGGGACCGGGGGACACGAAGACCCTGCCGAGAGGGGACGGGCAGGGCCCCGACGCCTGGACGGAGGCTGGGGCGAGGCGGGGGGCGGCCGGGACGGGACGGGCACCGGCACCGGCGAGTCCTGCGGGCCGGGGTAGGACTCCTCCCGGGGTCGCGGTGCGCCGGCGGAGCAGCCCCTTGGCCGTGGGTGCCCGAGGCCCCTCCTGGGGGCGGGGCCGTGCGCGGCGGCACGTCCGGAGCGGGGCGGGCTGAGCCCGGGACGGCCCCCGCGGCGCTGTCAGCCCGCGGCGGGGCTCGGCTCGGCAGGGTTCGGGAGGGTTCGACTCGACTCGGCTCGGCTCGACCGGACTCGACAGCGTTCCGCTCGGCTCGGCTCGGCTCGGCTCGGTTCGTCGCGGGGATGGCGGTGCCAGAGCCCGACGCGCGGCTGGCGCAGGAGAAGGAGGAGGAGAGCGAGGAGGAGAGTGAGATCCTGGAGGAGAGCCCCTGCGGCCGCTGGCAGAAGCGCCGCGAGCAGGTGGGCGCGGGGGAGGGACGGTGCCGCCGCCACCGGGTCCCGGGAGGCCCCCCCGGGCTGTGCGGGACCCCCCCGGACACCCAGCCCTGCCCGGACCCGCCCGGCGCCTGCAGGTGCCCGCCCGGGGCGAGGGCCGTGGCCGCGGCCGGAGGGACGATGCGGAGATGCCCCCGGGGGGGAGCGAGCCGGTCGGGGGCCCGGAGGCGCGGGGTGTCCCGGTGCGAGGTGTCTGGTGTGGGGAGCCGGGCTAGTCGTGCCCCGGTGTGGGGAGCCTGGTGCGGGGTGTCCCGGTGTGGGGATCTGGGCTCACCGTGTCCCGGTGCGGGGTGTCCCGGTGCGGGGATCCGGGCTCACCATGTCCCGGTGCGGGGAGCTGGGCTAATTGTGCCCTGGTGCAGGGTGTCCCGGTGCGGGGATGTGGACTCGCTGTGCCCCGGTGTGGGGATCCAGGCTAATTGTGCCACGGTGCGGGGTGTCCCGGTGTGGGGAGCCGGGCTAATCGTGCCCTGATGCAGGGTGCCCAGTGTGGGGTGCCTGGTGTGGGGATCCAGGCTCGCCGTGTCCTAGTGCGGGGTGTCCAGTGGGAGGATCCGGGTTAATCGTGCGCCAGTGAGGGTTGTCCCGGTGCCGGGTCGCCATGCCCTGGTGTGGGGAGCCCAGTGTGGGGTGCCCATTGCGGGGGTCCGGGCTAATTGTGCCCCAGTGCGGGGTGCCCGATGTGGGTAGTCCTGGTGCCGGGATGTGGGCTCACCATGCCCTGCTGTGGGGTGTCCCGGTGTGGGGATCTGGGCTAACTGTACCCTGGTGCAGGGTGGCTGGTGCGGGGATCCAGGCAGCCCCCCATGTGAGCCGTGCAGCCCCCTGAGGGAGCAGCCCCAGCCATGCAGCCCGCAGCGCAGGGCACCGCTTCCCCAGGGACCAGCCATGCTGGGATGCCGCTTGCAGCCGGCTGTCGGAGGAGCCCAGGTGCTGTCGGTCCCAGTGCTGAGCCCGGTCCCCGAGCTGCTGCAGGCTGGTGGCTGCGGGTTGGTGGCTGGCAGCTCTGTAGGAATGGGGACTTGCTGGGTAAATCGCGGGGCATGGCGGTGATGGGGGCTGTCTCTGAAGAACCTGGTTCCTCCTCTCCAGACAAGGGGTTTGGGCCATTTCAGCTCATCTTCCCCGTCCAGGGGATCCACGTGGCCCCCCTGGAGCACATCCACTGGAGTTGTGCAGCGCTCCCACCACTGCCCCCTGCCCTCTCTTCTCCAGACACATCCCCCCAAAGTGGAGCCTCAGCCTCCCTGCCTTCAGCAGGACACCCTGGAACAGGGACCAAGGTCGGTGGGTGACTCCTGTGCCCAGACAGGGGTGGGACAGCACTGAGAGGGACATAACAGGCACTGTCACCTCCTGAAGGGTGAAGGGGCCCATCCAAGGCCCATCCTGTTCTTTATATTCCCAGCATCATCCGTTAGCGACCCGTTAACGACCTCGGTAGTGCCCCAGTCTGGCTTTGCCAAGATCTCCATAAACTAATGTCTGTGCCATCAGCACCTGCCCTTCTTGCCTTCCTCTGCTTTCTGGTGCTTCCACACCCACACATCACCCTTCCATCTCCCTTCCTACCATCGTACCACCTCTGCCACACACCTTCTCTGCATCAGGACCTTGATGTGGGGTGGATGTCCCCATGGCCGGTGTGTGAGCCCGGTCCCAGGGCGCGCGTGTCCTTGTCATGCATGTCCTTGGCGCGTGTGTCCCTTGCATGCGTGCCACGTGGTGAGCACCAGGACCTGGCACCCATGGCTCCTTCCTTGTTTGTCCTCGGTGCTCCTGGCGTATGGGCTCCCGCCCGTGTGGCACATCTGAGGTGTCGGAGCCATCTCTATCTTTGTCCTGTGTTGTTTCATTTGTCTTTTTTTGGACGGGCTTTGTTGTCACCCATCGTTGGCTGTCCCTCCATCTGTGCCGTGCGTCTGACTGAGCTCCAGCTGCTGGCATGGGAGTTGCCACATGCCATGCCACAGAGGTGACAGTCACTGTGGGGTGACAGTACGGGCGCAGCTGACAGACCCCCGCCGCTCCTGGGGTCTCTCTGCCGGGGTGGCTCTGCGGGATGGATGGAGAGGGGAGGAGAGCTGGGCAGAAACCAGATTTTCAGCTGAGAACACCCTGATACTCCTGTAACTGGATCTATGGACCTCAAATGACCTCCGCTGCATGCTGGAAACATGTGTCAGGGTGGAAGCATTTGGTGTAGGTCCTGGATAAGACCCTGCAATTCAGTCGCATCTGTCCTGCGGTCACGTTATGTTTTTTCACACCGCTCTTGGGTGATGTGTGTTAATCCCTAACCCACCAGAACGGCCTGAAACCCCCAGCGTCCTTCACAACGAAATGGCTTGGAGGGCATCTCCCATTGGAACAATCTCCATCTGTTGTGACCTAACGGTGGCACTGAACGATGTGTATTTTAACATTTAATTTTGGCATGGGAGCTGTCTGGGCAGGTGTTGCTGTGGCTGCAACTGGCCCCTGGAGGATTGGGCAGAACATGGGAGAAGCAGGAGCAAACGTGCAGCAAAACGTGGAGCACAGCCCCGTTGGTGATGTTTTGGTAGCTGGTTGTTGTGCCATGCTCTCCATCTGCCGGGAGCTTTTCTTGCCGGAAGCGTGAATCGGCGTTTCCAGAGTGCGGCAGGACAGCGGGCAGGACAGGATGGCTCTGAGCCTCGGCACTTGGTGACACGGCCGCACATCCCAGCGAGGAGTTGCGCTGCTGCAGTCGCACCTTTGGCTGTGTGCCGGGACAGTGTTGCTGCGTCGTGGCAGGGCTGCACCGTGAGGAAGCCGACGCTCGGGGACGGACCAAAGGAGAGCGGCAGCGTCCAGGGTCTGGGGTCTGTAAAGCTGCCGTGACATGATGCACGAAACTGGGGCAGGGAAGTGGCAGCACTGCCTAAATTGCAAATGTAAGTGAAGGAAATCTTGTGTAAGGGACTAACTGGTGCAAATCCATTGATGCTGAGTTAGGTACCAGGAATTAAACCCCCGTTTGCTGTCTGGGCGGTTGCTGTGGAATCTGCTAGCAACGATAACAGCTGCTCTTGAACACACGTTCTGATTGCCATAAGCACTTCAAGTATTTTACCAATAGAGATTTTCTCTCACTATCCCAATGATTCATTACAATTAGTTATTCTCCCTAATTTGCTTTTGCTGGAACAGCCGAGCCCTGTGAGGCACCCGCAGTGCCACGCTTGATCTCGGGTTTTGCTGTTTGGAGAATGGGAGCGCTGCCGGCGAGCTGCCGTCCCGCAGCTGGTGGAGAGCCTGGCGCTGGAGCGTGTCTGCAGCCCCAAGACCTGAACCGGGCAGAGACCAGCACCCGTACGACATTTTAATGCTTACACCATGATGGCCACTAGTATATGATAAATTCTTAACCTGGATTAATTGCATGTGCACAAGTTCGACACCTTTTGCTCTACATGCAGCTGCTGTAGCCATGCTCCCTGGGAAGAAGGCAGAGAGCCGCTCACGGCTCCGCGATGTCTCATTGTGCCACGGTTCAGGTACGGATGCAGCAGCTAAAACGTGCTGGGATCTTAACGCTGCGTGGGTCCGGCCATGCCCACCAGAGAAGAAAACATTTCCCTCCACGCTTCCCCTGCCTGTTTACGATGCCTATATCCATGATGGTATGGAGTCACAGATCTCCACGAGCAGTTCAGGGAGTAAAAGCTCTTATGGTATCTCTGCGACACACATGGAGAAACAGTCCCGTGAACCCTTCGGTGACATCCTTTCCAGCCTTGGCACAGCCTGTGTTCTGCCTTTTTCGGTTCTCTCCCTGCCTGGAAGATCCCCAAAGGAGTGCTGCTGTTGTCAACTTTTCCATTTAGGAAGATATGGGTTTTTTTCAGCGTTGTTTGGTGACTTCATTTACTTTTCCCACCCTCCCTGTGGAGTGAGAGCTGCAAGGAGGAAGAAACTTGGTTTCCTGCCTGTGTTAAAGGTTTCGCAACTTTCCCTGTCTGAATGCCGCCTCCTGAATGAACCCTGGCACCTCGTTACTCAGAACAAACTGTTTTTATCCGCGTTGCTTTTGCAAAACCCTCATCCCTTGGGAAGGGGACGGTCATGACCAGTAGGTACCAGCTGACGGCTGTTCACGAGCACTGGTGCCACCGCCTTAATGCGTAACGTGGGCTGGGTTCAGGCTGTTATTTAATCAACCTCTCCAGCATCTTTCCTGTCCATCCCTGGCTGTCCCTGCCTGTTGTCCCTCCTGGCGTGTCACGGAACCAGCGCACTCTGGTGGCCCTGGCGTTCCTCGGGCCGCTTCCCGTCGGAGGATGGCACGCTTGCTGTGCCAAAGCTCTGCTGTGGGTCACTGCATCCAGTTTTGGATTTGCTTCTCCACTTGTCACTCTGCTGTTGCTCCTGCCACAGCGTCAGCAGTGCTGGCAGCTCCAGAACAGCTGCTGGTGTCCAGGACAGGGCTGGTGGCATTTGGGCTGGAAATCGTCCATTGCTCCCCCGTTGGTCACCTCGTTCAGTGAAAGGGTTAATGACTGAACGTGTGGCGACACTGAGCCTTGGACTGTGAGCTTTGACTGTGAGAACCAGCAGGATGAAAGACAGGAAAAAGGGAAACAATGATGGAAAGAAGGAGAAGTGCTGAAGCAGAATTTAAAGAAAATAAAGTGATATTAAAAAATCTGCAAGAGGGGGAGGCTCTGAAGTGTTGCTGTCGGTTCCCACAGATCAGGAAATGAAAAAAGATGGGAAAATGGACGAAGCCTGCAGAGGTGCAAGGGGGTTCCCTTTTTTTTAGGTATTAATCATGTTTGCAATGTGCAGCGAGGATAACCAGTTCTGTGACAGATCTCTTGGAGAGCACTCAAGTATTTAATATTTGCCACCAGCGTTATTTTTAAAAGCTGCTTTGTTGCCAGCCCTCCCAGGAGACCGGGACGTGGAGCGTGTTGTTGTGAAGAGCTTTTCCAGAGCTCAGGGGATCAGCTGAAGGACTTTGCTCTTTCTTTTCATGCCATCTATATTTTTCTGGTTTTAGGGCTTTTTCTTGCTGTTCCATTCTCCAGGATGAGTTTAGGTGTGAACCTGCTCAGCTCAGCTGATCAGATGGGTTAGTGTCGGGGGGCTTTGCTCTGTGCTCCAGACAGGAGCTGGGCATCCCCGGTGGTTTTAATTGGGGATATTTGTGAAGATGAGATGGAATTGCCTGAGCTAAGGTGGCAGAGCTCACAGACAGATAAACTTTGCTGGAAGCAGGTGGCGAATTTCTCTTCCCAGTGGGCGTTCTGTGGGTCTGGCAGCAAGCGAGGCTTTGCATGCTGGATCGAGCATCCTCCTCACGACCCCTCTGCTGCATGGGGACCATTCTGCATCGGCTCCGCTTTCTCCGTGCTGCTTTCTCCATTCCCAGGATCTTTAATCCTCTGTGATCCTGCCTAGCCGCAACAATCCTCTGCCTTGTTCTGGCTGCCAGGGAGGGTGGTGGCACCAGCCGGGTGGTGATGGTTAGCGCAGGAACTTGTCTTTTTTCATGCAGCAATACGCTCTTTTAGTTCCATTCATATTCTCCCTGAGAACGCCTTGCTGCCTGCAGCTCCCGCGTGCTCGGTGTGCTCCAGCAGCATGACCTGTCTGCTCCAGCTCCCTGCCACATCCCAGCACACAGCTCCGCAGTCCCGGGCTGCACCTTCCGTGCTCCCTCCAGAGAAGTATCACAGTTACCAGCATTCTCCGTGTTGTGTTCCCTTTCCTGTTTTTAACCAAGCTTTTTCTGCCCTTCCACACGTTTTCCCATGCCAGTATCTCTCTCTGCAGTGGCCAGACGTGGTGCCTTGCGGGCTCCTGCGCCTTTTGTGTCCCTTGCTCCTTTTTGTCTGATACAACCAGAGAACACACACAGCCCCAGAGGCTTTTGTATTTTCCTGCTGGCGCAAGGGAGGTGTCCCACATGGCGCAAGGGAGGTGTCCCACAGCCGTGTTACAGAAGATGATCAAATGCTCATGGGAGGGAGCATTTGACAGTGAGTGGCAGCGTTTCAGCACTCCCTGCAGCAATCTGACCAGGTCACTAAGCTGGTTTTGTCAGTTTTTATTGATGCTGCACCTCTGACAGCTTGGTTGCTCATCTTGGGTTCACCCCATGCCCACACAGCGGGAGGGCAGACACCTGCCCCTCAGTCAGCGGGGTGCATCCCACCCCCATCCTGCTCCCGGGGCTCCCCTGAGGGTTGCTGCTCCCCTGCCTGGCTCACAGGGGTTGCTGTTCCGTGTTTGGGCGGCTGGATGATGCAGTGCATTGCTTTCGGGACGAGCCCTGCAAAGCCCATCCCTGGGGTTTGTCCCCAGTTCAGACTGGTGGGCACTGGGGGTCTGCAGCAGCATGCCGCAGGGCAGCATGTGACTGGATTCTGGCAGTGCTGCCGGTGAATTTTTCGGTTTATCCAGGGAGCGGAGCTGCCGGGGATGGGCAGTGCTCCTTCCCAGGGCGTGCAGTGTCTTGGGGTGAAGCAGGCAGCTCCCCACGGTCCGGCTGGTTCTGGAGCAGCCCCCATCACGGGCCAGGCGTGTGTGCCACAGAACGGGAATAACCGCACTGGTATTGCCTTCAGCCAGCAGGCCCTTTCCTGGCTCTTATCTGGGCAGTGGAAAAACACTCCTCTGTCCTTTTTCTCTGCAGTGGCCAGAGAACAGGGATCCCAGTGTTTGCTCCGGCAGCTGCTGGGCAAGAGGGAAGGGCAACCATGGGCATGGAGCAACAGGAAAGACGCCCAGCCCTCCCTCCCTCCCCAGGCAGAGGTGACACTGAGGACATTGCTGGGGAGCCGTGCTCCAGATCCTGCCGGGAGAAGGTTAACTGGTGACCTCCTGCTGCAGCAGACGGCAGGCACAGCATCTCCTGGGGATGGATGGGGAGAGTTCACGGAAAAGGGCTGAGGGAGAGGGTACCCCCGTGCCTGGGAGAGCTCTGCCCCTGCACATCCTGCCGTGTTCACCATGAATCCGTTTCCCTCCCTCGCTCTCCCCTGGTGCAGCGGAGCCGGGCACTGTTTTTTTTTCCCAACCGATGGGCTGGACCCCACTGCTGCTCTCTGCCCATAGCCCCGCTCCGTGTCTTCGGGTGAGTGCCGTTCACCAGTACCCTGCTGCTCTGCGTGACGGCACCGATGCTGAACCGCGGCAGAGCTCGCCCTGGCCTGTGCCACGGCCCCGTCCCTGCCGGGCTGTGTCTCTGCCTCTGCCGGTCTGAGTTAGTGCCAAAAATATGGTTTTGTGAGAGGTAGGATCAAATGCTTCACTGGAATCAAAATATTTTCCATCTCATGTGTTCCCTTCACCTGCTTATTGTGTAACAGGATCGCATGGAGAGAACAGGTTTATCTGGCCCTGCAGATCCCTCCTCCCGCTCCGGCAGAGCTGCAGGACATGGTCGGCTCGATCTGTTGTTTGCTGGGGGCTGCAGATCACAGGACGGTGGATGTCACCCAGCTGGCTGCTCTGTCCCAGCCTTTGGCGAACCTGCCAGGAGGTGACATCCAGGCAGCAGCCCAGCTCTGTCACTGCCCAGGGCTGCTGCTGGTCCCAGCCTTGTCCTTGGGGACAAAGGGGCTGTTGGTGGCAGGTCCCGTGCTTGAAACAGGGCCCTGGGAGCAGAGAGCTCAGAGCCGTGCCGTGGGTCTCAGAGCCCAGCAGAGAGCTCCCAGCTCAGGAGAGGGGGTGCATCCGCCCTCTGAGCTTGTTTTTTTTGCCTTTTACATGCTTTAAACAATTATTTCTGTGTTGCAAGTCACCCTTGCCCCGCATGGGGCTGTAGCACAGGGTGGTGGAGAGAGGAGCGCAGCCTCTGCCAGCGCCAGGGGACGCAGGGTTGGAGAGGCGAGAGGAGCTGGCTGTGGGCAGGGGGCTGGAAAGGGGGTCCCGGCAGAGACACCGTCCCCCATCTGCTGCTTGCACACCTTGCTCTGAGAGGACAGTGGCTGCTGCCGAAGGTGTCCCCAACTGTAGCAGCAGCTCCTTGGTGCTGTGACCTGAACGAGCCCCTTGAAAAGCCTGACACAGCCTTCGCTGTCACCCAGGCTTACGAGATCCTGGAGCAGAGAGCCGGGCTGGGATTTACTCTGCAAAATGCGCACGTTGTGTTCCCTGCTCGGCCTCGTGGCCCCAGCAAATCCTGCCAGTTCCACGCGCCACAGGGGACAACATGGTGGCGTCACGAGGGGCCAGGTAAAGTGTGTGAGCGGCGAGCATCGCCGTCCTCCTCCCCTTATCGTCACCAGCCGGGGTTTCTGTGTGGTGGCAGAGCCATGTTGGCTCTGCATCCCTGGCAGAGGCTCGGGGGTTGTGACGTGTGCCATCAGCGTATGTCTGCTGTCACCGTACAGCACGGTGGGTCCCAGTGCTCTTGCCATAGTGGCACGGCCAGTCCCGGTGAGCCCGGAGCCCTGTGATCCTGGTAACTGCTCCTCCTTGCTCGGCTCTCCCTTTGGGCGTCCCTTTGGCCATTTGCCCTGTGTCCTCACATCAGTGATGGTGCCGTTCCTTACGTCCTGGAGTTCTGTCCCCAGGGCTGTCCTCAGTTCGCGGGCCTTTGATTCCCAAAAATTCATCTTTCCCCTGGTCTCTGGCTCAGCACCAGTCCAGAAAATCCCCAAAGAGGTTTGGTCCTCGCAGCCCCGGGGTACAGGGAGACTGTGAGTCAGACCCAGTGTATCCCCCAGCCTGGGGTGGGTGTCTCCTGGTGGCCTCTTTATTGTCCCCCAGGAGACTGCTGGGGCTCACTGGGAGGGCTGTGTTGGCACTGGGAGCCCAGGGAGGCTGTGGTGGCGAGGCCAGCTGGCTGCGTTGCTGGCTGTCCATGCTGGGCTTTGTTGGAGCGCGCGGAGCCTGCAACCAGGAGAACAAGGAACAGAGGTGCTTTGTGTTGCCGCAGCAGGAACAGGGCCACGAGCCGCCCATCCGTCCCCCACCAACAAGCCGGGGCTGCGGCATGCCCGCGTCTGCGCCCACCGCTGCCCTGTGCCACCGCCGTCCCAGTGGCACCGGCCTGGAGCAGCGGAACAATCCCACTTTTCATCTGGCTGCCGGTGGCTCCGACGGGAGTAGGCAGCCCTGCCACTGCCCCTTCTGCTGGCACTGGAGGGGGGGGACACTCCCAGATGCCCCCAGACCTGCTGCTGCCCAGGCTGCTGGCGCTGGAAGGGGGGTCTGTCTCAGGGTGTCCCCAGCCCTGCCACTGTCCTGGCTGCTGGAGCTGGAGGGGGGATGCCCCAGGATGCCCCCAGCCCTGCCACTGCCCCTTCTGCTGGTGCTGGAGGGGGGGCTGCCCCCAGCCCCATGGAGGAGGGAAGGGGCAGGCTGTGGGTCGCAGGGCTGCTCTGTGCAGTGGTGCTTTGGGAACGGCAAGGGCAGCGGCTGCACAGAACCTGGTGCTAATGTCCTTTTTGGGGTGCAGTGCCGCTTTTGGGGGGCAGGATGCCCTGGCCCTGGTGCAGGGGGGGAGGTTCTGGGCTGCTGAGCCCCCATCAGAACCGGGTGCCTTTTAAGCAGGTGTTGCCTGGGCTTTAGCTGAGGACCTGGGTCCTGGCTGGGCCGGGGACCAATCTGGTGCTGCCCTCGCAGCAGGATGGGCAAAAACCCCACGCAGGGACACGGCTGGACAGGGGACGGCCGCACTTGTTCTCTGCGGGGTCCTGGGACATGGCTCTGTCACCTCTAGGGGTGGGAACTCATCAGGCAGACCCTGGGACATGGGGCAACACTCCATGGGATGTTGAAAGTGACAATATGGTGTTGGTTTGTCTGGACCTTCTGATTTGCCCCGTCCAATGTGAGCATGACCATCAGCCGTGGGTGTGGGCTGCTCCCCGTGGCTGCTGGGAGGTGGGGTCCCCGTGGGGGTCCCTGGCTGCGTGCAGGAGCGGGGCTGGCTGGTGACGGTCACCGCCAGCTTCTCACCAGGCTGGAAGGGATGAGCGGGGCTGGCATGGGAACTGCTCCAGATCACCGGCTCTCCCCTGTCCCCCCCATCTCATGCTTTCCTGTTCTGCACAGGTAAACCAGGGGAACATGCCGGGCATCCAGAGCACCTTCCTGGCCATGGACACCGAGGAGGGCGTGGAGGTGGTGTGGAACGAGCTGCTCTTCACCGACAGGAAAGCCTTCAAAGCACACGAGGTGAGCCGTCCCTCCCGCTGGGGACCCTGCCCACCTCCCCGAGACCCTCCTGGGCAGCAGCACCAGCCCCCGCTGTTGGTGGGCAGTGGCACGGCTTGGTCACCAATGCTCATCGCTGCCGGCCATGCTGTGCTCTGGTATTCATGGCACCGTGCCTTCCCTGGGGTTCTCAAAGACAGCTCCCTGTGTCCTCAGCACCACAGAAACAGCTTTTCCTGTGGCTGGGGGCACAGTCTGCTCCCCATCCCTGGGCTCCTCTGCTCTGAGAGATGTCCTGCCACCTCCCAGGACGTTCCTGCCACCTCCCAGGACGTCCCTGCCACCTCCCCTGTCCTCTCTCTGCCTGCAGGAGAAGATCAAGACCATGTTTGAGCAGCTGGTGCTTGTGGATCACCCCAACATCGTCAAGCTCCACAAATACTGGCTGGACGTGAAGGACTCGAAGGCACGGGTAGGGATGACTCGGGGAGACGAAGCATCCGGCAGGACCCCAGGCTGGGGGGAGGATGCCAGCAGGAGCCAAGGGGGATCCCGGCTCTGCTCCTGGCCCCGCTCCCCGGGGCTGGTGCCGGCTGCGCACTGCCGGCCAGTGCAGCCCTGGGGCTGTGCGTGGAGCCAGGAAAGCTGACGCCTCTCTTCCCTCCCAGGTCATCTTCATCACAGAATACGTGTCCTCAGGGAGCCTGAAACAGTTCCTGAAGAAAACCAAGAAAAACCACAAGGCCATGAATGCCAGGGTAGGTTCCCTGGGAGCAGGCACAGGGTGTCCCAGGTGCTGTGGCAGCTCTGTGCCCCCCCAGCACAGGGCGGGGGTCTCTGGTCCTGTAAGGCACAGCAACTCTATATGGCTGTTCCGTGAGTGACCCGGGGACTCTGATGAGGGGAGGTGGCATCTTGGTGAGGCTGGTGCAAGAGCAGAACTTTCCCAGGAGAGCCCAGAGACAGATCCTGCAGCTGGGAGCTAACCCGAGCGTGGGAATCTGCAGGAGCTGCAGCAACGAGGTTCAGCCGCGTGATGCTGGCTGCTCTGGCAGCTGCATCGCTCTTCAGGAGGGTGCAACTCCAACACCCTCCAGAACAAATGGTGGCCTTGCAGACAGGTCACTGCTTGGGTTGAAGGGACCAGTTTCACCACCAAATCCACCAGAATGGGTCTGACTGATGGTTCTGCAGGGGGTCCCAGCTGGCTGTGACTGTTCTGGGGGCCTCGTGCAAGCCCTGCCGTGAATTTTGAGCTCAGTATAACACCAGCGCAGCTGGGCACTCCTAGAACTGTTGGTGTGGACACAGAAAACCACATGCTCAGATCCCGCTGCCACAACTCTTCTTCCTCTATGGTGTCTGCCCACGCTCCCACTGGGGTTCTGAGGCTAGGGAGAGCTCTGTCTGCCGCTGAGGATGAGTTCTCAGCTTGGGTGGTGTTCTTTGAGCAGGGGTTGGAAAAGAGACTACTGTGGCTGGGACAGCGCGTGGCATCTTTGAGGAGCAGTCTCTGCAGGGCTGGCAGGGGTCTGATGTCTCCGGTCACTGGGGAAGGGGTAGGAATGACCAGATCGGCTGCTCTGACGGGTGTCCCGTCTGACAGAGAGCTCTGGTCTCTGCTCTAGGCCTGGAAGCGCTGGTGCACCCAGATCCTGTCGGCTCTCAGGTAAGATCCCGTCGCGTGCGCTGCTGGCCGTCCTGCCCGTGGGGCTGGGCATGGGGAACATCCTCAGGGCGGCTCGGTGCTTTCTCAGCTTCCTGCACTCCTGCGAGCCTCCCATCATCCACGGCAACCTGACCAGTGACACCATCTTCATCCAGCACAATGGGCTCATCAAGATCGGCTCAGGTAGGAACCGCAGCTCCCGGTGCCGACGGGAGGATGCTGGCCAGGGATGTGGCGGGTGGTGCGGGGGGCTTCTGGCGGGGCAGGAGAGCTGAGAGCAGGAAGGTCCCTCTGGGGACCCTCGAGCATCGCCCGTGCAAAGCCTAGAGTGACCTTCTCTTCCGTTTGTGTCCTCTGCTCCGTGCCCTCTTCCTCACCCGGCTCCGGATCGGCGCTGACCTGCAGTCTGGCACAGAGTGTTTGCCAGCGGTGAGTGTCCCTCTGCCACTGGCACATCTGTCCTGTACCCGGGTCGATCCCCCTCCCCTGTGGGCTCTGGGCACTGGAGAAGCAGTCCTGGGTTCTGCAGGCAGTGGGACCTTGTCCCTTGGGGAATTGCTGCTCCCATGGTGGGGGCAGAGGGGTCTCTGCGAGAGCGAGCCCCCCCCCGGGTGGGCTGCATGGCATGCAGAGAAATCCTGGCTGCCTCGGAGCACCCGTCCGGGCTCACAGCCCCGGGGAAGCAGCAGAGAGCAGCCGCGACACTGAGCATTTCTCGTTCCCCGCTGCAGCGCTCCCAGACGACCTGCGAAGCCCCATCAGGACCGAACGGGAAGAGCTCCGCAACTTGCATTTCTTTCCCCCGGAGTACGGCCGTGAGTGCGGGGTCTGTGCCGGGGGGCGCGGGCTGCGTGGGTGCCCGGGGGGATGTGGGGGGTCCTGCGCAAGGCATGGGATGATGGCAGCAAGGCAGAATTATTTGGTGCATCGGTAACTGGAGCTGTTGGCTGTGAGTCAGAGAGGATGCTGTGGCAGGGAATGGCAGTGTGGTAACGCTGGAGGTAAAATTTAGCGTTTGTTAGAGCAGAGCCTGTGCACGCGGGAAAAGCTGCTGTGCCTGCGTGGGCATGGGCTGCGCCTCGGCAATTACTGGCTGGGAGCAGGAGCTCAGCGTGACCACAGGCAGCTCTGAAAAGGGAGCTTGTGGCTCAGGAACACTCGAAAGCACGTAAAATGTTAACAGCAATGAGGGAAAGAGGAGTAGAGTCTTTGTGCCAAGTGAAAAGTCATGATGTGACCCCCATTGTGACTATTTTGGGGCAAATTTGAGGGGAATGAATGGGGAAGGTTTGTGCAGGGAACTGCAAGAAAATGTGTGCTGGGGTGGGGGAAGCAGGCGTGGGCAGAGGCGTGGGCAGATGGGGGTCAGGCATGGGCAGAGGGGGGTCAAGCATGTGCAGGGCTGAGGGCAGGGGTGTGCAGGCAGGGGTGAGGGCAGGGGTGCAGACAGGGGGGTGAGGGCAGAGGTGTCTGTAGGGATGGTGCAGGGGACTATTCCCAGAGTGGGTGGTTGCCTGTCCATCTGGCCTGATGTGGTTCTGGGTTGGTTTTGCAGAAAAGGCCGACGGGACCGCTGTGGACATCTTCTCCTTCGGGATGTGCGCACTGGAGGTACGCAGCAGGACTGTTGCGGCGCTGGGAACCAGCAGTGATCCCTGGTTGAAGGGCGGAATTGTTCTTGCCAAGCCTGCCGGGGATTGCGGTGGCCTCGGGAGCTTCCCAAGGAATCTCCTTGCCCTTTTCCAAACCTCACTGTGAGCTGGGGATCCCTTGCAGCAATGAAGACACTGCTGCTGGGTTCAGCAGAATATTTTCTGCTGCTGTGGGTGCAGCAAGAGGCTTTGCTCCCCTCTCCTGTGCTCGGCTGGTGCCTCCTCTTCCTCCTCTGGCTGTGACAGCCCTGGGAAGGAGGGCACAGAGGGCAGGGACAGACGGTGCTGTGCCAAGCACAGCGTGCCGGGGCAGACTCTGGGGCTGTCAATGCTGCCTGCGCTGTCCCCTGGTCTGCACGGTGCCCGGGGAGCAGCCTCCTGGCTCTGCCCTGCCTGTGAGCAGCCTGGAGTGCTGTGGGAGGCAAGGAACGGGCCCCGAGGGGATGCGTGTCCCTTGGAGAAGCCCTCAAGGATGGACCCAGGGCTTGGCCACATGCAGACGTGGCTGCACCCCTTCTTCCGCAGATGGCAGTGTTGGAGATCCAGACCAATGGGGACACGCGGGTCTCGGAGGAGGCGATCATGCGGGCACGACATTCTCTGGACGATCCCAACATGCGAGTGAGTACAGCTGGCAGAGCCTCAGGGACCTACCTGGGGATCAGGCATCCCTCCTGGGCTGTGAATCTCCCCAGAAATGTCCTTCCCCTTGGACATTTTTTTTGTATTGCTGCACACTCCAGGTTACAGCAGTGCTGGGAACAGGAACAGGGACAATGACCTTCTGCAAACCTAAGGGCAGCCAGATCTGGTGGGCTGACGGACATGGGCATTCCCTCCCTCCTGGGCTGGTTGAGATGAGGGGCTGATCCTCACCCCTGTCTCCCAGTCCTACCAGTAGTAAGGCTGCGTGTGAATTCCCAGTAGGTGTGCGTGCGCACACACGCGCCCCGTACAGACACGGCCAACCGCAAACGGCACAGATGGTGTGGGCACACACAGCGCGAGCAGCCAGAGCCTGCTTCTCTCAATGTTCCGGGCAACCCCTTCCACAGGTCACTGGCATCTGGCCCCATCCCATGAGTCTCCCTTTTACAGATCAGCCCCAGGTCTGTCTGGTCTCTGTGACCCCTCCCCGAGCTTTCCTCTCACCAGCCAGTCCAGCTTGTTGTTTGCCAGAGGACCAGACGCGCTCACAGGGAACAGGGAACAAAATTACCCTGTGAATACTTGAGGAGAGTTTAATAAGAAGACAGGATAGATGCAGGTGCTGGAATGCAGGGCTCAGCCGGACACACGTACTGACCAGCGCAGTGCTCACGGCAGCGGGCACTTTTCATCCCCCTCCACTTTCCTCCCTGACACATCTCAATGCCTCCCTTCCTCTTCCTTTGGCCAGTCTCCAAAACATCCCATAATAAATTTGTACACTCCTCAGATTCTCCTGTTTGATCTCAGAATTCCCCCAGGCACCTCACAGTACATCCTACCCCCTTTGCTGCAATAGTTCCCTTGTTCACATAGTGCCGCAGAGAGTTTCTTCTGCTGAGCCTCCAGCACCAAGGGCGAACGGCACCGCTGTTCCCCCCGGTGGTCTTTGGGGCAGCTGATTCAGGGGGGTGAGGTTGTGGGGGTGCCCACCCCATCATCCTCTTTCTGATCATTTTTCGGTCTTTGCATCTGTTCTGAACAGCCCTAGCTAGGTCCGTGTACAGAAGCTGCACAGACCAGTTCATGGCTGGAGCATGCAGAGGAGGCAGAGGATTTTGCTTTTCTGCCATCAATGAGCAGAAACAGGCAGATGCTTCCCTCCCTGCAGCTGTCACAAATCCCTCCCGCTGGCTCGGTCAGCCCTTTCCCCTGTCCCACCACCATCCTTCCGGAGGGTTGCTGCTCTCCAGGCTGATCCAGGCTGGCTGCAGGGATACAGCCCTGCCTGTTCTCCTTACAGGCTTCGTTGGGCTAGTGACCCTTTGCCGGGCTGGTGACCCTTTGCTTTGCTTCAACCCTCAGGAGTTCATCCTGTCGTGTCTCACCCTCAACCCGGACAAGCGACCAACAGCGAACAGCCTGCTCTTCCACCGGGTGCTCTTCGAGGTCCATTCCCTCAAGCTGTTGGCAGCACACTGCTTCATCAACAACCAGTGTGAGTAACCGCGACCACCCTGCCCTGTCTGAGCTGGTATGGCCGCCCCGGCAGAGCCGGGGGTGCGGAGGAGCGTGGGGAGAGAGGGGAAGTGACCCACAGAGCTGGGGGTGCGGAGGACCCTGGGGAGAGGGGCAGTGACCCACAGAGCTGGGGGTGCGGAGGAGCCCAGGGAGAGGGGCAGTGACCCACAGACCTCCCCCAGAGTCTGCTGTAGAGCCCACGGTTCGGGACCTCCCTGCTGACAGCCCCACTCTGCTGTTGCTCCAGATCTGATGCCAGAGAACGTGGTGGAAGAGAAGATAAAGGAACTAGACCTGAACATGGTGATGGCAGAGATCCGGAGAGAGGGTCGGCCTGGAGCACAGTGGAGGTGAGGACGAGCCAGGCAGATTTCAGAGCAGCCACAGCCACCAGCCTGGGTCTTGCACCCAGCCTGGTGACCCTGCTGTCGTGGCACGATCGCCCATCACACTGCTCTTCTCTCCTGCCGCCCTCAGTCATCCTCCTCTCCTGCTTCTACCCCAGGTACTCAGAGGTCTCCTTCCTTGAACTCGACAAATTCTTAGAAGACGTCAGGTGGGTTGAAGGTGATGCTGCTGACCTGTAATGTCTTTGTGGTTCCCCCAGGGGCGAGCAGACCTGGGCTGCAGTGCCAGGGCGAGGGGAGCTCTGTAGCTGTCCCCTCCCAGCCCTGCAGCTCTATGGGGACAGAGCCCTGCTCTGGGCCATGGCCCCCCACAGCTGACCCGTGCCAGGGCTGTCCAAGGACAGGGCTCAGCCGTTTGTCCTCTCTCTGTGTCTGAACCAGGAATGGGATTTATCCCCTGATGAACTTTGCTGTCTCCAGACCCCACGCCCTCCCCCGTGTGCTCTCTCAGCCCCAGGAGGACCCTCAGAAAGCCAAGACTCCCACCCCAGAGCCTTTCGATGTGGAGACCAGGAAGGTAAGGACAGATTCTGCACTGGGAGCAGGTGGACAGTGTCCATTCCCAACACCCCGCTGCAGGAACACCTTCAGCCACGCACTGAGCTCCAGCCTGGGCAAGAGCCGGTTTTGGTGCATTGTTCAGCCTGGAAAAGAGAAGGCTCCAAGGAGACCTTATAGCAGCCTTCCAGTACCTGAAGGGGGCTACAGGAGAGATGGGGAGGCACTCTGCATCAGGGAGTGTAGTGAGAGGACAAGGGGTGTAAGCTGAAAGAGGGGAGATTTAGACTAGACATTCGGAAGAAATCCTTCACTGTCAGGGTGGTGAGGCAGGGGCCCAGGTTGCCCAGAGAGGCTGTGGATGCCCCATCCCTGGAGGTGTTCAAGGCCAGGCTGGATGAGGCTTTGAGCAACCTGGGCTAGTGGAGGGTGTACCTGCCATGGCCAGGGGGGTTAGAACTAGATGATCTTTAAGGTCCCTTCCAACCCAAACCATTCTATTATTCTATGATTCCTGGCTTTTGGGCTCACCACTTGCATACTCTCTCTGCCTTTCCTTTGCCTGGACAACCTGGTGTGAATCACTTTCATGGGAACTTGAAGCTGACCCAGTTCCTTCCCAGGAAGTTGACGCTGGCATATTAATAAAATTGTATTTATCTAACACACTGGAATATTCTGCGATGCAATGTGGGGTTTCCAAAAGAAAATCCATATGTCATTTTAATAATATTCAAGATTGCGGTTTTGCTCTTTTGTCTGATTTAAGCATTGGTCATCCCATAAGGACACGAATGAGTACAATATTAAAACATAACCAAGCGTTTGGGCAGAGCTTTAGGGAAAGCCTACCCCTGGCAAATGAAGCAGAAGAATTCATCCTGGTTTTAAGGTTTTTCCAGGGCTGCACTTTGCACAGGGCTTACCCACCTTACCCACCTCCGATCAGCGGACGATGGCCATGGTTTGTAGCTGGACACTAGACTAAATTAACCCCTGGCTGCTCCACCCAGACAATTTCTGGAAATGCGGGAAGAAGTGGAAGGTCAGGCTGACAGCTGGAATTAAGGGATTTAAACAGGAATTTGAGTCATGTTTGAGGAGCAGAAGCAAAGCAGGCCTGGGGGAGACAGAGGGACTGTGTCCAAGCTGATGTTGATTTTGGCCTTTTCCAGGTGGTTCAGATGCAATGTAACATGGAGCTGAACGAAGACAAGACCCAGTGGCACGTAAGTACTCGGCTCCTATTCTGCTGGGGCAAGACCCGCTCTCTGTACCCATCTCTCACATCTGACTGGGAAAAAGTTTGGTCTCGGCTAGTTTCCTGCAGTACCCAAAGGATCTACTCTTGTCGCTTAATAATAAAATAAGCCCAAAGGGGAACGAAGCCACCAGCCCCCTCAGCCTGCAGGACAGGAAGACCTCGCTATCTCTGTCCGGACATCCTTTAACTCTGCTTCTTTCTAGTTTACCAGTTGCAGGTGAGCTGTAACTGCTGAGAGAACATTCCTCCAAGACATTCAACCCACCCTGCCAAAGACATCCAGCACCTCGGCAATTACCAGCATCCTCCCCGCTCACGGCTGCCAGCAGCTTCTAGTGCTGATGGGAGAGCCGGCGCCTTTCTCTCTTATGGAGAAACTGCCGTTTGTAAAGAGTGCTCTCTTCTTTCCGCAGCTTACTCTTCTGCTGATCCTGGAGGACAAGCTGCACCGACAGTTGAGCTACGACTTGCTGCCCAGTAGGTTTACTCGCAATTTGTGTGTGTGAATGCAGAAGCGTTGCCTGGGGGCCCTGGTCAGTTTGAGGCTCAGATTGTGTTAGACACAGACCAAGTTTACGGCCAGCTTTCCTTTCCTTCTTGTACTGGGAGAGCAGACTAAATCCCAGTATCTGTGCGGTGCAGTTCTTGTCTGCTCGGACCCTGAGCTCACAGCCTCTGGCGTGTGGTAGTAACCTGCGCCCTAAAGTGGATGTTGGGGGTCCACGCACTGGCCATCCAGACCCTGTCTTTCACCCTGGGACACGCAGCATGCAGTTCTTGGGGTGACACTAGTGAATCCTTCCCTCATTCCTAACACCGGTGCTGTCCCTGCAATCCCTTTCAGAGGAGAACGGGGACTTTCCTCCGAGGGAGCCCCCGGGCTCTGGGGAAGGGTGGTCTCCCCTCCGAGGAAGCTCTGGGGCTCTGGGGAAGGGTGGGCTCTCCTCTGAGGGAGCCCCAGGGGGCTTCTCCTCCCAGCAGGTCCAGCACAGCAAGCTCCTTCCTAAAACAGGTGGGAGCCTCTAGAGGCTGTGCAGCTGGGGTCCCTTGGCTGCATTTGAGCCAAAACTAGAGCAGAAATCTCGGAAATCGATGCTTGGGAGTTGCCACTTCACCAGCTCCTGGTGTTTTTCTGCCTGCAGGTAGTGACCTGCCTGCTTTTCACACCAAGCCAAAGCAAGCAAAAAAATCTGAGTGCCACTTGCCAAGACTATTGTGCTTTGTGTAATTTGGGACTGGAGCTCATTCCTGCCCAGTACCCTGTTCAGCTCCAGTTCACTGCCCGCCCCTGGGCTCTGTTTGCTCCAGGATTACTTAGCATTTATGGAGCCAACCAAAAGCACACAGCATGTGCCCCTAAAGCGTAATGAAGTGCAATGCAGGCATGCTACGGGTTGGGAGAGGGGCACTTTACTGGTAGAGGAGGAGCTAAGAGATGCATCAGCTTTCATGTCCTCGCTGTCCTTGTCTCTGCAGCCGATAACTCCAAGGACTTGGCCACAGAGCTGGTGCATTATGGATTCATCCACGAGGTAAGCCTCCGCCGCTCCTCATCTCAGTTGTGTGCACTGTGCTCCTGCAGTCCCTCAATCTGTGATGCCTCGTGCCTCAGGAGTAAGAGCTCCTCCAGGTCCCATCTAGTAGCCAGAGAGCGGTTGCAGAGGCCAGCCCCTTGCCCCTTGCCATCAGTGATGCTTCCTTTTTTTTTTTTTTTTTTTTTTTTCTCTCTGTCCTTTGCTCCTGCTGAGCTCCAGGTTGCTGTTTGAGAGCACAGCCACCATCCAGTGACGGCAGGGTTAATTACATCATCGAAATGATTCCAAATGCTAGCACCAGTGAAATGCCAAGGGAAGGAAGCCCCATCTCCTGGAGGAATTGTCCTGGTGTTGCTGGGACAGCTGTTCTTAACTCACTTTGCAGATTTCTGCTGGCCAGAGATGGCCCAGCCCAGCACCAACCATCCAGGCTCCCCCTTAGGTGTTTGCAGACAGTCCCAAGAAGAGATTCAGGGCACCCCAGTCATTCAGACTGCTCAGCAACATAGCCTCAAGGAAAGGCAGCATGGAGAGAATTACAAATCCATGTATTTTTGTACAAGTGGGGAATTCTGGGGCTGTAGGCAAAGTTTTGGAGAATTCCCCATTCTGGATGCTGACATTAGACAAGGAAGGGGTCAGCGTCACTGAGTGAAAAATTTATGCAAGTATACCTGGAAAACAGTACATTTGGACTTTTGGTGACTGGTGAGCATGGTGACTGCAGCTGGGCACTGACGCGCTGCAGTGCCTTTTCCTGTGCTGGAACGGGCATTTGGGGCAACCTGCAACTGTAGAATGTACTTCACACAGGTCCGTGTTCCACAGACTGTAAAATGCCTTCCTCTGTGCTAGGAGATAACCTCCTTTTAACACATCTTCCCCTCTGTAGCATCTTCGCCCCTCCACAGGTACCGACTGCCATTGCTCTCCGGTGGTAAAACTGATCCACACCCTCTTAAACTGAGCTCATATTTAGCTTGGAAATCTGTGCTTGTTCCTGACCTGAAAGACTTGCATATTGAAATGCTCGCCTGGTTTCCAGCTGTAGTGGTCGGTCTAACAGAAGAGACCACCTATGCCTTACAAATCTTGTCTTCAAAATCCAAGGGTTTTTTTAAAAAAATTTAGTAATCCAGCAGCAGTCATGGCAAAGGGGTGCTTCTCAGCAGCAAGAAAACAACCAATTCTGCATTTTTGAGTGAGAATTTGGAGTTTGTTTCTGGCAATTCCAAAACCCCTCTCTGATACAAGGTGGGGATGTTTTGCATCCTTGCATATCATGGTGTACTCCTAATTTCTTTCTTAAGGAATAAACATTCTGTTAGAAACCACCTACTCCTGAATGTGTCAAAAAAGAGATTTCTATACAAAATGGCTGTCAGACCAACAAAAAGTGACATTATTTTTTGTTTTTGTTAGCAGTGAGGATATTATAAAACAGGTGGCTGTAGAAAATTACTTTAGATCCAGTAGTCAGCTAATTAAGTTGAAATTAAACTAAACAAAAGAAGCTGGAACTGTTACGTTCCTTCAGATTGGAAGCTCCCAAGAACTGTCTACTCTTTTGCCTTTTCACTGCACCTGATACAAAAAGGCCTCATTCTTGATGGGTCACTTGGCGTTATTCCGTAAATATGGTCATTGTTAGCAGCATGGTCCAGATGTGCTTGCAAGCTGTTCTCTTTCCATATCAAAACTCAGATGTGAAATCGGTGCCTTGCGATGGAACCACATAACGAAGGAGATGTCCGAGGCAGCCAAGCCAAATTGATCTCTTGGCATGTTTGTTCTTTTATTTTTAGGACGACTGTGAAAAGCTGGCTAACTTCCTGGAAAATGCCTTCCACAAATACCGGACTCCTCCCTTGTGAGTCACCTCACCTGGGACAGCACGGTCCCATGTGCCACGGGGGACAGGAGGTGTACCAGACTAGAAGAAACCGCAGGGCTCTTGACCGAACTTCCTCCAGCAGGACTGAGCGGGCACTTGCTCCTGACTGACCCTTTGCAGTCCGCGAGAGGTGTGTGCCTGTGAAAAGGCAAGCGGAGGAGTCATCGGCAAACACAAGAAATTACATGTGCATCGTCGGGACCAAGCAGGAGTACATGCTCTGGTCCCCACTCCTGACACAGCCAGCCAAAGGGAGCTGTGAGGCAGGGGGGAGTGGGGCAGCACCCCCTGCAGCCCCCTCCCAGTGGTGTGTGTGAAGATGCAAAGCTGCTGCAAGAATCCCCCAAACAGATAGATTTCCCTCTGGGAATTATAAGCTTTTTTCATTGCAGGTCCCAAAGCTATTTTTTTTCTCTTTGCCAGTGGTAATACTTGCAGAAGGGAGGAGAGGAGCAGGTGTGGAAAGCTCGGGCACAGTTTCTGATCTGCCACATTCCATTTTTTATACTCAGTTTCTCCTCTTTTGTTAAGGTTTCTCCAGCACAGATGAACCACTGTGATGCCAATTAGAATTGCACACCTTGGTGTAAGCTGAACAGAGGACTTGATATGCCATGAGAGATTCCAGAAATCCAAACCCACCAGCTGGATCCCAACTTGTGGATCAGCAGAAACCTCACTGGTGCTCAACAGAACCCTGGTCCTTCCCCAGTTTGTCTTACAGCCTTCCAAAAATCTCATGGCATCATAGGGGGAAAAACCCTGATGTCTCTTCCTTCCCTGTTTCTCCTGTGGTGTTTGGAGCTTCAGTCATCAGCCTGGAGAAAGGAGCAATCATCTTAGATGCTGCGCACGCCAGGTTCAGTTGGTGAAAAGTGCAAATAGGAATTATTTGTCTCACAAAAGCCATGCAGAGCTACTCCATGCTGTTCACGTTGTGCCGTGCAGAACCAGCTGTATCACACTGTGCTGTGCTAGTGTTCTGCGCTGTGCCGGTGTTCTGCGCTGTGCTGGTGTTTGGTGCTGTGCCGGGTCCTCCATGCGGTACTGCCTGTGTCGCGCTGCCCATGCTTTGCAGTGTTGCACGGATTGTATCACACCGGGCTGCGTTTCCCGTGCTGGGATGCTATGCTGAGCTGCCGACTTGTGCTGTATCTCCCCGTTGTGCTGTGCCGTGCCAACTTTACAAATTGACAAATCAATAAAGCCACTGAAAGTAGCTTATCTCATCAGAGCATGCCACTCAGCAAACCACTCGGTAATTTCTTAGTCACAGTTACACTAAAGATGTGAAATAGCTTCCCCGAGTTCAGCAGACATCCACAAAGTTGGGCACATGGGGCAGAGAAGGAATTCAGTGGAGAAACATCATACAGCTGCTGATGCAGAAATCACTCTTTGCAGAACAAGTTTGCACTTGTCTCTGCAAACGGATACATTCCTTCATGTATTGACTGCTTCATTTCCCTGATGAGCTCTTTAGCTCTTCTTTTAACACATCTCACCTGACTAGACTCACTGGTTGATTTAACATTGTCACAGCTGTTTGCCCCGTGCATTTCCCTGCTACTGCCTGTGCTGCCTTCAGCAATGAGTTCCTTAACCAGCTGCTGCTGGGCGTTTCCAATACAGATAGGCTGCTCTCACAGAATCACAAACAGTTGAGGTTAGAAGGCACCACTTGAGATCTCAAGAGGTCCCTTCCAGCCTGTGACCATCCCGTCCAACCCCCAGCTCAAGCAGGGTGGGCTCAAGCAGGCTGCCCAGGACTGTGTCCGGTCAGGTGTGAGTATCTCCACGGGTGAGCTCTCCCTGGGTACAACCTCTTCCCATGTTCAGCCACACTCAGAAAGAAAAAAGTGTTTTCCTGCATTCAAATGGAATTTCTCATTTTTCAGTTTGTGCCCATTGCCTCTTGTCCCTGGAGCGCCTGGCTCCATCTTCTTTACCCTCTCACCAGAACTTTGTACGCATTGATGTGATCCCCCCAAGCCTTCTCTTCTCCAGCTTGAACAGACCCAGCTCTCGGCCTCTGCTATGACAGATGCTCTGGTCCCTTCAGCATCTTGATGGCCCTTGTCTGGACTCATTCCCGGTGGTCCATGTCCATCTTGTTCTGGGGAGCCCAGCACTGGACCCAGCACTCCAGATGTGGCCTCGCCAGTGCTGAGCAGAGGAAAGATCAGTACCCCCAAGCAGCTGGCACAGTTTTCTCTGGGGCAGCCCGGGATGCCGGTGACTGTTGCTGCAAGGGCGCATGGCTGGATCACGTTCAGCTCGGTGTCCAGCAGGACACTGATCCTTCTTCACAAAACTGGCACCAGCACAGGGATGGAAATCCTGCCCTCACACTTGCAAGTCAGACACGCCACTTTGGTGTCCTGTCCTACAGGCAGGAGGATGTGTCCTCACACACTGACAATCTATCAGCTAATTAGGATTGTAACTCCTGTATTACCGTTGGGGTATGCTCTTTTAGTAGAGTATCTAGTATTTAAAGTTTGCATAATGTAGGAAACCACGATATCTTAGTAACAATGTTTTTCTGGTGGTTAACTGCTGTCACTTAAATTTAGGATAGAAATAAGGCATACTGCTTTATGTTCCAATTCAGATTTTGTACCTTTATCTCCTAGATGAAATGAACTTTTGCAATGCAAGACTTTCTCACCGTAACAGTACTTAGATGTTAAGTCATCTTTTAACTGCTTTTGGTAAGCTTTATTGGCCCGAACTTTCTAAATCCTTATAAGATAGGCTTTCAGAATCTTCTTGGAGATTTCCCTTAGCCTTTCATCTCTTCTGGAGCAGGGCCAAGAGGCCACAACATTCTCATGCCAGTGTAATTAAGTACAAGGTGTAACAGCACACATCTCTGTCCCTTACGAACAGCATCTTCTCTTTAAAGCAGAACCACTACTTTGGGAAGTGATTATCTTTTTGGGGCCGTTTCAGAATAGCACTTCTGTCCCGGGACAGAGATTACCTGTGCCCAGCTGTCTGACCTGGCTTTGCATTTGTGTTTAGATGCCTGGACTCACTGTAAAAGATTAAAAAGGGAGGTGCAGGGCACAAAGTCAGACACCAGGGCAGCGTTTCACTTCAGCAGCGTCCTGCGGCAGTTTCCAAGTGACACATGCAGCAACTGCCGATCTCCGCAGCAGCGACGGGGGCTCGTCACTCCGGATGCACATGGAGCGGCCAAGGGCCACCCTGGGACAGCCGGGCTCCTTTTCTGCCGCCTCCAGCACGGCCTTTGCCCGCAGGATGGGTCGGGCTCACCGCCGGCAGCAGCAGCCTCTAGGGCCCCGCGGCGCCCGGCAGGCCTCTGGCGGCAGCAGCAGCGCTGCAGGCTCCGAGCCCCAGTCCCGCACCTGCAGCTGCCGGGGCGCCGGCCGCGACGTACAGGCCCGGCCCGGGACCCCCTGGGGTTCATGCCGCACCCCTAGGCTGGCGCAGACTGGCCCACGGAGCGCTGCCGGCCGCGGCAGCCGAGCCCAGCCCCCTCGGAGGCCCCCGCGCCCCGGTGCAGGCCCCACCCGGCGGAGCGGCCTTGACACTGCGCCTGTAACCCCGGGGCGACCCGTCCAGAATGGCGCTAGCCTCACCCTGGTCACGTGGCTACCCGGCGTTCTCGCGAGATAATCTCACTGCTGCCGCGAGAGCTCTCGCGAGACTTTTGCGTTTTGCGCGCGTACCACAGAACTCTCGCGAGAGTCCCGCGCCGACTACCGACGGGGTGGACAAGATGGCGGCTACAACGACCATCTCCCTGGTGAGCGGCGCGGCCGCCGCCCTCCCGCGGGCGAGCCAGGGCGGCGGGCTCGGGCCAGCGGGCTCAGGCCAGCTCGTTCTGTGCAGCGCTGGCTGGGCCGGAGTGGGGGCGGCTCGTCTTCGCCGCGGGGTGTCGTGTGTGCTGCGCGCCACTGGGCCCGCTTGCGGCCCCGCTGGGCGCCGGTGGGGCGGGTCGCTGGCTGGAGCCTCGCCGCGCCTCGCCGCCGGATGGGACCTTCGCTGGGGCTGGGGCGGCTGCCGCAGGGTGGTCTGTCCTGGGCTGCAGGCCCGACCGGCTGAAGCGGGCTGGGCCCAGGGTCCCGGCGGCGGGTCCGAGCGGGCGGTGCGGGGCTCCTCGGGTGGCCGCCGGCGCTGAATGTCACCGGTCGTGAGCTCTCCCGGTGCCGCCGGTGTCTTCATCCCAGCTCTGGTGCTTAGGAACAGGTTTCCCTGCGCTAGGATGTGCACACATTACTCTTTGGACTTGTTTGATGGTTTCAAAAATTCACTTCTTTAAAAAAATGCAAGGGGTTTTTTAAAAGCATTTAGCAGAGACTTTTTTCTTCCAGAGCCTTGTAACCTGAGGTTGAAAAGTGAGCTGCTGGTCACTTTTCCTGGCAAACGAGTTTGGTGCCCGATAGGTGGTGGGTATTTTTGTATTTCCTATTGCTGCTTTTATGCGTTCATGAAACGATCCCAAGAGTACTGATTTTTATAAGATTTCTTTGTGTTTTTGGGAAGATTCTGTAGCGCTTTCATGAGAATGGACTGTTGATGTGAGAAAGCAGAACACTCATTTTGGGGACTTGATTGTTTTCTTTGTGAGTTAGCCTTAAATAGAAAAAATTAAAGTACATCACTGAGGTGGTATTGAGCTGTCCTTGGACTGGCCCTTTTATTTTTGGCTGCCTGTGGATTTGTGTAAGATGGAAATATAAAAGCCTTCAGAGAAGGTGGCCTGTAATATAATTGTGGAACTATGGGGGGTGGCCAGGCTCATGTGCTCTCCAGATATTGTCAGATGCTCAGGGAATACTGGATTGCATAGACCGTTGGTGTGGCACAGCCGGATATTTCTTAATGTTTTTGTGTTTTAGATGTAATTCTAAAGCTGCTCTCTTTTCCCTTAACCTTTTTCTTTTTACCTTTGAACCCCGAAGGTGGTGTCTTTCACGATACTCCTTTTTTGGAGGAGTACAGATAGCTCTCACTTTGTTTCCCGTCTCATCTTTGCTTAATTAGGACTTCATTACATTAGGAGGTTTGCCAAGTTAATGCTGGGAATGAATGTTCAAATCTTGAGTGTGTGAGGTTAAATATAATTCCAAAGATGGCTGAAACCAAAGGAATGATGTGTTGCTTAGGATGTGTGGAGACACCGGGTTTTGTTTTTCCTCAGAGCTGAGGTAGTGACTGTCCTTTATTTCACAGCGCTCTGCTTCAGCCAGCTCGTTTGGTGGCACTGCATAGTTCAGTGTATGCACATTTGAAGGTGACAATGCATGCATCTCAAAACCGAATAATTAGCTAACTTTATAACAACCAGCCACTGCACTGTTTCGCTGCATGGAGGTGAAATGATGTGGTGGCCAGTCAAACAGAACACTGTCAGGGCTGCCAGTCTGTTTGCAGTCAATTATCAGGACCTTACAACATAAACAGAAAAATAAAGACCTTGCTTCAGAGTTTCTGTTTGTGTGTATGAGCTATTATAAACAAATTTAATCAACACTGTGACATAAACTATTGTGTTACTTTTCTACGAGTCTGGCATTTGGATGGAGTATGAAGAGCTGAGCAGAGTACAGTAAGTGTAAGGAGTTTGATTATTTTTGTTATATTGGCTTCGACAGCATTCAAGATTAAACTTGCTAGCTCACACGGTCAGCTGGAAGTGGACATTAACGTTTGGAGAGTTATCCTCCTGTTACAGACAAAGCATTGCATTGAGTCCAGGCAAGTCTTAATGGACCTATGATTAGTCTTGGGGCGAGCAAGAGTTGTATGCGGGCCCCAGGAACTTACAGGGTAGTTTCTGAGCTGGTGCTGTTGCAGTGGGCGGCTGTATCGGCAGCAGCAGGGAGGTAGCGGTGGCCTGTAGAAATTGGCACAAGAAATTGGCAGCAGCAATCCTAGACTGGAGGCATCGTGTAAGTCCTGTGACAGGTATGGCAGGTGAGGAACAAGGTGCGTATTTTGAATGTGCTGGTGTTATTCAGCAGCGTTTGGCTGCAAAGTTCAGAATAGCTGCTGTAAGCTATGTCTCTGGTACATCTGTCTCTTCCAGCATGTTTTGACAAGAAGCAGTAGATATTGGGAGTGAAGAAAATTGAAAGGATTAGTTAGATGAAAGATTGTGCTGGAGTACAAGCCTTGAGATGGAGGGAAGTGGCTTGTATTTTATTTCAGTTGCTCCTGGACTACGTGGTGTCTCAGTGTTTAAATGACATGGTGTGAGAGAGACCCTTCCAGGAACAAGAATTCCAGCTTGACTGAGTATTGCATGCTTTTATTCAGCATGGGCTTTTGTAGTATGACTGGAAGAGGTTTATTTTAAACTTAAGGGCTGTTAAACATCTTAAATAGAGCATTTATTCTTGCCAGCTCCACACAATGAGTTAAACCATTTTTTTTCAAGTAGAATCTTTCGTAAACTGGGTGTTGTTTATGTGAGTTTAGTTCTCATCTTGCTGAAAATGAGATTAAGCTGACCATCCTGTATCGTCTTAATTCATCAGCATTTTTGCCACTCCGTCTTAGCATTAAAGGTCCTTAAAATGAAGATGCAGTTCACTGCCGGCTCACGTTCAGTTTTTCATCTACTGATCCCCCAAGTCCTTCTCCTTAGAGCTGTTCTCCATCCATTCTCCTCCCAGCCTGTATTTGTCCTGGGGGTTGCCCTGATCCATGTGCAGGACTTTGCCCTTGGCCTTCTTGAACTCCATGAGGTTTGCAAAGGCCCCACCTCTCCAGCCTGTCCAGGTCCCTCTGGATGGCATCCCTTCCCTCCAGCATGTTACTGCACCACACAGCTTGGTGTTGTCACCAAACTTGCTGAGGGTGCACTCGATCCCACTGTCCCTGTCACTGACAAAGATGTTCAACAGCACCGGTCCCAGTACCGACCCCTGAGGAACACCACGCGTCACTGGTCTCTAGTCAACATTGAGCCATTGACCATAACTCTGAGTGCCACCATCTAGCCAGCTTCTTATCCAGCGGGTGGTCCATCCATCAAATCCATATTTTTCCAATTTGGCCACCAGGATGTTGTGCAGTGGACAGTGTCAAGTGCTTTGCAGAAGTCCAGGTAGATGACATCAGTTGCTCTTCCTTTGTCCACTGATGCCATAACTCCATGATAAAAGGCCACCAGGTTTGTGAGACATTATTTGCCTTTGGTGAAACCATGCTGGTTACCAGTCACCTGCCCTTCATTTTCCATGTGCCTTGGTAGAGCCTTCAGGAGGATCTGCTCCATGATCTTGGCAGGCACAGAGGTGAGACTGAGTGGCCTGTAGTTCCCTGGGTCATCTTTTTTACCCTTCTTGAGAATTGAGGTTGTTTTTCCCCTTTTGCAGTCCATGGGAACTTTACCAGACTGCCACAACTTTTCAAATATGATGGTTAACAGATTGGCAACTTCATCTGCCAGTTCCCTCAGGACCTGTGGATGGATCTCATCAGATGCCATGGACCTGTGCGCCTTCAGGTTCTTTAGATGGTCTCGAACCTGATCTTCACTTACAGTGGATGATCTTCCTTCTCCCGGTTCTTAGCTTCCCTTTCTGCTGCCAGAACCCTTGCTGGTGAAGACTGAGGCAAAGAAGTCATTGAGCATCTTAGCCTTCCCCATATCCCTCCTGGCTGGGTCTCCAGTTTCCTTTCGGAGAGGGCCCACATCTTCCCTAGTCTTCCTTTTGTTGCCAATGTACTTGTAGAAGGTCTTCTTGTTCCCCTTTATGTCCCTGGCTAGATTTAATTCTCTCCGGGCTTTAGCTCTCCTAACCTGATCACTGGCTACTCAGACAGTCTCTTTGTGTACCTCCCAGCTAACCCGTTCTTGCTTCCACTCCCTATATGTTTTATTTTCCTGCTGGATTAACTGCTCCTGTGCTTGCAGGGAGGTGACCTTTGAATTCCGACCAGCTTTCATGGGCCCCTCTTTCTGACAGGGCTTTGTCCCACGACACTCTGCCAAGCAGGTCCCTGAAGAGGTCAAAGTCCACCCTCTTGAAGTCCAGAGTAGTTTAGTTGCTGAGGAAAGCTTTAAGAAAAGATAGAGGGTGTCTGGGAAGAGATTTGACTGGGGCAGAGTTAAGCTTCAGCTCTTTTTCCTTCCCCTAATGTTACTGAAAATACTTCACCTTTGCATTGTGTGCTGCTGCCGTTGGTATAAGGAGCCTGTGGTCTGCAGGCAGCAGCAGTGATTTATTGAAACGTCTGTAGGATTGCTTTCTGTAGTCATTCTGCTGTACTGCAAGGGATCAGGATCACTGCAGGTATTTCCAGCACTTAACATTTTGCAGATTAACAAACTTGCATCTCATTAATTGTATGTGAATTTGGAGGGGTTTTTTGAAGATGAACAGTGCACATGTGCGTTGTTCATCAGGAAGGCAATTAGCAGCTTAGCAAGCAGCTCCAAGATGTTAGTAGCAATAGGTCCTCTCAAATACTTTTAACTGTGAAAGCTAAACTAACCAATATGGTATTTATGGGATACATTTTTTTAATCTGGAAAGTAGGTAATTAGGTTCCCCATGAAGCTTATGAGGTCCAGTACAAGGTACTTCAAGACTGCATATATTTCTTCTTTTCTTTTGACCTGAAGTAGTTCTTAAATCTCTTTTGTGTGTTTGAGGTAGTTCACAGTTTCTGTACTACTGCCACAAGCAAGATGTGTTTGTGACCTGCAGAGGACTGTGTGTGTGCTGCTTGTGGTGACCGTTGGCAGCAATGCACAATTCTGATAGAAGTGTAGTTAATTATTAATGCAAATCCAATGAAATTCCTCAGTAACTTGATTGGTACCTTTTAGTGGTAGAAATGGAATCCCATGTTGTAACTGATTAAATCATTAATGTCTTGCTGAAGAAAGTTATATTTTTAAACCAGTTACATGGTCTGAAACATTTGGTGCCCCTGCGTTTGATAGCAGTACTGTGAAGGGGGCGTTAAGCACTGATACACCTCCACTGTAAATGCTCCTTTAGTTCAGGGTAGCCGCCTCGTCCTCAGTGACGGCGCTGCAGAATGATGCACAGTGCTGCTTGTTTTGGCATTTACCTGATTTCTTGGTCTTGTGAACTTCTTTGCGTAACTTCTGTGTTTTTCCTACGCTCTTTCCAGACTCTTGACATTCTTTAAAATGTATGTATATATACCAAAAATAGATACAGTGTGTCTCTGTCTCTCCATTTCCATTTATAAGGATATAATCAGAGCTAAAGGCTCCCTTTCCATTTATAAGGATAAAAACACTGCAGGATTATTTCTGTGCATTCAGTAACATTATTAACCCTTTTTGCCATAGAATCATAGAATGGTTTGGGTTGAAAAGGACCTTAGAGATCATCCAGTTCCAACCCCCTGCCATGGGCAGGGACATCTCCCACTAGCCCAGGTTGCCCAAAGCCTCATCCAGCCTGGCCTTGAACCCCCCCAGGGATGGGGCATCCACAGCTGCTCTGGGCAACCTGGGCCGGAGTCTCACCACCCTGTGAGAGAAATATATGTGATTGCTTGCCTGTCTGTCTTCTTGCATTCTTAAAACCGCAGCTCAGTTAGATGATTTGTCCTTTCCTGCAGGAGGGGTGCGTGTTCTCTGTTGGTGACTTCAGCAACAGCACGTTTTGCCAACCGAAATGAAGTTTGCTGAGCTGCTTTGTGCAGTTCTGGAGCACCAATGTAACCGTGGGATTCTTTTAACTGATTTGGGGAAAGCGAGCTGTCTGAAGGTGCTTGTATTGTAATGAGGCTAGGGTGAAATTACTGTGAATGTTCCTTATCGGGCTGGTTAATTTCTAAACAGAGCTGAGAATTTGGAGGGAAGCTGTGTTGGCGTCCAGTATCTGCCAGCTCAGCTTCGTGCTGCAGACGGCCGGAGCTTTCCCTCTGAGGGTGAACAGGAGAGGCGCAGTCCCTCCAACGAGGAATTTCTTGCTTTGCACATTCAGGCTCCTCCTTGCCCTCATCTCCCCGGGGCTTCTCCCCTTGTTTGCAGTGGGTTCCGGTACAGCTGTCTGTGAGACTCTTAACTTAGTGCTGATTATGAGGTTCTCATCCTGAAAAGGATTAACTGTGGAAATGGGTACTGGATACTGCTTAATAGGCTGTTAGCGTGCAGCATCACAGGTACTGTGGCAACCCTGGGCGTTACTTAGGCAATCCGGTTCCCTCAGCTTCTCTGTACAGGGCGGGTGCTTCAGCCCCTCTGCAGCCTTGGTGGCCCTTTGCTGGACTTGCTCTGGGGGATGAGTGTGTTGTGGGGGGTGTCCAGCAGTGCTGCAGTGTCCG
>WKFP01015041.1:70461-103166 GCA_011057875.1 Pterocles orientalis
TCCTGGTGATGCAGCCTGGGGTGCTGTGGTCAGTGTGCTCTGGCAGCTGGGAAGCTTGGCTCGTGTTCAGCCTGCTGGGACCCCTCCTTCCTTCTCCGCAGAGCTGCTCTGTGGCCTGGACCATTGCAGGGGGTCAGTGCATCCCAGGTGTGAGATGTAGCGTTTATTCTCCTTGGATTTTGTTAGCTTTTTATTGGCAGTAAACTTTTTTTACCTATGACATAAGCTGTAGTGGGAATCTCAAGAGCTTCAATCACATTTCACATTGACAAACGTAATTTTGGAGCATGGCAGTGTCAAATAAAAGCAGGAGAGCTGTCTTCTGCTAAGAGCAAGTGGTGGAGAGAACTTGTGGTTTAGAGGAAGCCAGCATGGACACTGACGTCATACACGTGCTCTCAGTGCCCTGACTGTGTTGTCTACAGCTGCACTAAATGGAGTAGGGTTAGCCAAAGGATTTGTCAATAGGAAGGTGAGATGATGGTCAGTGTGATCCCTCTTGGGAGGAGGAATATGTTTCCTTGTGTCTTACTTTCCTGTTTTTAAACAAGAGAAAGAGGATCTTGTGCACATTGTTTTATTTTAGCACTGTATTGTAGCTTGTCAGGAGCAGTGGTTTTCTTTCTTTGAGAGTTGGAAATTGAGATGCAGGTGACATCTGGGTTCCGTGACACATAAATGATCTGTGGAGCGTGCTGCATATAAAGGTAGCATCCAGAATTTTGTTTCTCAGTGCTGATCCAGCAGGGAAGAGTTCTATCAAACACAGTCAAAATGTATCACAAGGAATTGCTTGAAGGGTACATAGGTCACTTGTGTGCGTGTATTTAAGATTTTTCATGTTTTCAGGTGTTGGATTTGCATCGCATTTGGCGCTCTGGGAGAATGTGTTATGCTACTGGACAACATCAGTGACATTTGTCAGAGAATCTCCTTGCTCATATGAACAGCAGATACGTTACTGGCCAAATACACCGTCATGTAAACAGATTGTTCATGAGATGCTAGAAAAATGACACATTTTGAAACTTTTTAATCACTGCCCATTCTCTAGAACACGTGGTAGGAGGGTGGAAAAAATTTGGACGTGACCCCTGCTCTAGCTTTTGGCAGTACATTGGTTGCACGTGCCAGCAGTAGCAGAAGAAATAACTCACTAGTACTGCTGTTCCCGTTGGAAAATAAAGTGTTCTGTAGGGGTGGAAAAAGAGGAGTTGCTGAAAAAGTTCAGGAATAGTAAAAGGTACATGGAGAGGCTTGCAAAGTGACAACGTTTACAGCTGAATCCATGAGGATTTAGATAGTAAATAGGGGCAAAATGCTTGAATGTATTTATATATGCAAAGAAGGACCTTTTCTGGAAAATGACCTGTTGTGTGAGAAAAAACGTTGCCCTTGACCAGGCATTGCTTCTTCCAGCTTCACTGCTGTTTGGGGTGTTGTAGTCTGAAAATGCTCAGGTGAATCCAGGTTCCCCAGCACTGATGCAGATGGTAGAGCAAGGATGGAACTGCGTGTACGGGCCAGGTACTGCATCCGTCGTTTTTCCAGCTCTGTCTTATTTAATCTTCATGTTGGTTGCTTGTTATGGTTCCTAAAATAAACAAGATTATGTGTTTTTTCTTTCTCTTGTGTGTGTTTATACTTCAGAGAAATTCTCAGCCATGTAATAAATTTCCAAGGAGTGTGCCTGAACTCTTGGAGTTCAAACCACCCTAAAGGGCCAAGCCGCGCTCAGAAGCAGTGTTCATAGCAACAGGTATACAGTTTCTATTTATTTCTCTTTTGAAAGAAGCTCCTATTCTCCTGCTTCTGTTGACAACTTCTCTCCTGTTTTTCTTGTTCTCTCCTGTTACAGTGTGTATTTTAGGCAGTTTTCAAGGTGGCCAGCCGTAGCCCAAAGCACCGACTGCTTTTTGCCAGGTGCTGTTACATTACTGCCTAGCAGCCTCGGATTAATTGTGCTGAGCCTTTTCTTGGCAGTGGTGTTATCCGAAGCTGCCAGGAACGAGAGAAGCAACAGTCTCGGTTCTCTGAACGGTGGTGGAGATTTGGATTATTTTACACAATCTGTTGCTTTTCAAATAAGCTGCAGTAACAGAGGGTGGGAGTCTTCCTTGAACAACCTCTCAGTGTTAAAGGGTACCTGATGATAAATTTTCGTTACAGCCGTATCATTGATCAGCAGAGGTCTCTTTCCAGAGGGGGTGCGTGATGGCAAAGAGCTTAGAACCAGGAGTACTTGGGTCTGGCTTCTTGGATCCTCTTTGTCTCTTCTAGATCACTTTGTCATCCTTCATTTTGATTTTACCCTCCATGCTGGAGATTGGATGTTATCAGCCAGTTTCTGGAAGCTATGCCATTTGATGAGCTCACATGTCTGAATTACATTAAATGTAGATATGCAACAGTCTGTAAGAGTCACAACAGATTATAATCAATGGAGTAGGTTTTTTATTGCAAATGGTTAATTTTGATAGCCCTTCCACTATGTTTTTTTTCCCTCGAGTCTCATAACTCCTAAATTGCAATAATCCAATTTTTAAAAGCTGAGAGGAAGTGGAAATAGCAATAGAAAAAAGTGTGGGCTTTTAAAATTGTCTGCAGAAAACTAAGGAATTCTCTGGACTTGACTGTATGGTAGCATGCACGTAAGATGCAAACAAAGGGGAAGGGGAGATGGGAGAGCTGGGTGAAAAAAAAAATTTAGCTAGTTGGTTAAGAACAATAATATATTTTAATTTTTTTTAATGTTCCACAATCAAAATGAGTGTTGGAGATGATGTAGCCCTCCTGTATGAAGCAGATCACTATTACTATATTGCTTTGCTCGCGCTGGTTTTCCATGTGCATGTGGACTGTGCAGTAGCATCTTTTGATCAGTAGCGTGCGCTTGTTTCCCAGTTTGCAGCCATGAAGTGGTTCCAGCTGGCTCTGTTCTTATTCACATGTCAGCTTTCTTCTGTTACACTGCTGTCCCCATGGGTCCTTGTGTGTTACTCAGTGCAGCTCTGAACTCCTATCTGAAGGGAGCGGTGAAGTAACTGCTACGCTAGAAAACTGTATTCGGATACTTGTAGAATCTGTTTTTATGTTAGGAGGGTTTGGTTTGCACCTGCTCTGTGTTCATTGATCCTAGAAAATGGTCACAAACCCTTTATGGTGAACTTGAGACTGAATGCACAAGACCTCAATTGTTGATATAAAATAGAGTAAGAATGATCTAGGATGTAGCACTCTCAACATCAGCAGACTCATCCTGCGGCTTTCTTTACTTTCAAGGTGAGCTCCTGCTCCTCACCCTGAATAGTCTGACTGAAGGACAAAGGAGCATGTCACCAGGTGGGAGGCAGCGTGCAGGTTGTGATCACTGTCAGACTGAGACAAGTGGGCTGATCTGGGAGAAGCTTTGCAGCTGGTAAAGGAGACGCTTAAATTGTTTTCTGCGGTTAACTTGGGTTTTTCACATGACAATTTTTATACTTCAGTCAGTAGTGTTCACTGGCACAAGTCTATTCAGCCTAATATGTGTGTACTACCAAACAGATCAGGCTGTGTGTCCACCTTGGGGTTTTAAGTGGTTGGTGGTGAACATTGAGTCGAGAGAAGCAATTAGTTCTGCTTTTGATGGATGATACAGGCAGAACTTATGTGAACAACAAAGGCAAGTCCACATCCCGCTGCTTTAAGCCGAGAAGGCGCTGAGGTTGTGGAATGGATGGTTTTGACAATGGGACTGTTGTGCTGTAGTCGCACTCTGGCTTCTTCCTTTGTTGCATTGATTCGGTGGGAAAATAGAGTTCTCCTGTGGTGCAGTGTGTAAATCAGTCAGACCAGTCGTGCTCTGCATCCTCACAAGAAATGGACGGGATTCTGCTGGGAGGATGATCACAGGTTACCTCGTGGGAAGAAGTTTCTAGTCTAGCAGTCACTGTTGTTTAGGTAAATGGATTGCCAGAGGACCTCAGTATACAGAATGACGGGGCAATGTGATGTCAAATGTTGTGTTGAATGTGTTAGAACACATAAAGGAGCGTGCGTATGGTGGGGAGAGTGACCTGATCCTGTGTGTGCTGTGACGGGTTGTAAAATAGTCTCTTCCTGGATGCACTAATTAAGGTTTGCTTAAAAGGAATGTGACCCTGCTTTATACCCAGTGAGTAAAATAAGAAATTTGGTTAATGAGCTGACTAAGCAGCATTTAGCATTAATTCTCCCTCCCACCCCCAGTCAGTTGGGAGGAAGGATTTTGGTAGTCCTGCCTTGAGGGAAGAGTATGTGCAGAGTCCCTCTGTAATGGCTTGGAGCAGTGTCAGCTGGGAGTGTTCGTGTGCAGAACTGCCAGTGGTGCTGCAGCCCGGGGTATGGCAAACGGGCCAGCAGGTACGGCTGGGGGCAGCAGCCCTCGTGGTGGTACTGAGTGGCCTTGGTATTGAGGGGCTGTCACACTGAAGCTTCTGTTCTCGCAACTTGAATTTGCAATTACCGTAGATAAAGCTGACGCTTAGGAGGGCTTGGGTTTTGGGGCTCCTGTGCTCTGCGTTCCCCTCCTTTTTGGTGGGAGGACTTAAGGATTGCTTCCTCAGGCCTGTGCCAAGGTGCCTTTGGAGAAGCTGCTGCTTTTCTCCTCTCTGCTGCCGTTTACTTCTTGAACTTGGCAATTTCTGTTGCTGCCATAGTAATTTTTAAAATACAAATTATTAACCTAAATTGAGAATACCCCATGAACGTGTTTGAGCTTCATTTATACTTAGGTGGTATCTGTCATTTGCTGCAGAAGGAATTCACGTGGTTAAAGTATCTTAACGATTTTGGACTTTTGCTCCCCATCACAAACAGAACATTTTATGTATCAGCATATAGAAGAAGTATGAAAATCCCAGAAGTGAGACATCGGGCTGTCAGGGAACTTGTGATTCTGTAAGAAAGGGGCGACTGGTCTGTTGTCTACTGACGGCACAGGAGCCGGGCTGGTGGTCTCGGGAGCAGTTGGGTGTGCAGTGTGCGGCTCTCCTCTGGAAACGTACGTGGGCTTGTACCTGCATGACTCTGCTGTCACCATGTGTCAGTGACGGTTCTGTTGTGTCGTGTTGAGAGCTGTCTCTTTATCCGTGTGTGTTCCCCTTTGCCTTGTGGTGGGGTAAAGAGAGTGCAGTGAAACGTGCCGTTTGTGTGCAGCTGTGATGCAGGATCTTTTGCTGCTCAAATATGTGTTATTCTCTAAGGAGCTTCAGATGTAGCCAAAACAGCTTTTTGTTCTGCCTTTTGGTATTATGTTCGTAAGATCTTGATGTACCTGTAAGATTATTTTTTCCTGGAGGAGATCAGTGGTCTTTCAGAGATGTTTGTGCCCACAGGAAGCGTTCAAGTTGTTATCCAGTACCAGGAGTGCCATGAGCAAATGGGACCCAAATTAGCAGGAATACTCACTGTTCCTTCTGCTGAAATGCCAATTACTTTGATATTACATCTTTTCCAAGTGACAGCTTTGTTCCTATGCCGGGAGAGCTGGTTTGCACTTTTACCATCTGAATGGGTCTGCTCCTTTTTTCTATGCCGTGCTTGTTACAGAGTGCTTACATGTGTGTAGATATATATATATACACACACACACATACTTTTTGCAGGAGAACCGAGACATCTGCTAAATAGGTTTTTAATGACAAACCCTATTTTGCCTGGAAATTATGTGATGGCATTTTTGGGATGCCAGAGAATAATACCCTGAGGATACAAGTTGGTGGATGCTCACCAGAGAGACATAAGCTGCTGAATCGCTTTAACCAAAACCAGGTTGATAGGTATAGCTTAGAGAAACCTCCTGTTACCGTGGCAGGAATAATTGACGAGTTGTTTCGCAGGAATGGACTTCAGTGTAAAACATGAGCATGTGGTAGGGAAGCCAGCGGAATACCTAAGGCACAAAGAGCTACACGTGGATCTGAAATCACGAACAATTGGTTCAGTGGCACAGAGCTTCTGTCTAGACCTGTTCCGATGCTGGGTTTGGGAATCTGCATGGGCAGGTAGTGTGCGTCTCATACTAAGTATGAGAACAGTGTTCCTTTGTTTCCCAGTACCTGGAACAGTACATGAGATTTGGAAAAGTGTCAGAGACAATTTTAAAAAGAGAACTTGAGAAACCAAGGGTGACAAACCATGGTAGGAAGAGATGGAAGGAGAAAATAGTGAGTACACCTGCCAGCGTTTGACTGCTGAGAGGTAGGGTGGAGATGATGTGAGTGAAGACTGGGGATTGTTTCATTTCCTTTTAACTGAAAATCTGGTTATTAGGGAACTCCTTAAGTATCCAACATGTTCACCCGTTTGTACAGTTATACAAATAGCTCTCCCGCAGGGAGTGGCTAGAGTATCAACAGGTTTTCGTTAATTACTAATAGGCTTGAGAAGACTTTTTAGCCAGCTGTGAAGTTCTGACATTAAGTGCTTTGGGTTTCTGGGAATGAAGAAATGGGTCCCTTTTGTGAGAACAGTTTTTTCATGAGTATTTTCTATTTTCTCAGGGTACAGAGTCCATTAAGATGGAAAATGGACAGAGCACAGCAGCTAAGCTGGGGCTTCCTCCCCTCACACCAGAACAGCAGGAAGCTCTCCAGAAAGTGAGTAAACTTGATGTGAATTTGCTTCTTGGCACTCTTGTTTGTTTGTTTGGGGGTCTTTTTTCGTTTGTTGGGGTTTTTGGTTTTGTTTTGGTTTTTGGTTGTGTGGTTTTTTTGTTTTTTGTTTTTTTAATGAGCATCTCTTAGTGATGTTATAAAAGGAGCTTGCCTACCAAGAATATGTATGGGGTAATGGCCATGCTGTGTGTGGATTCACACTTTCAAATTTGTGCCCAATAATTATTTGTTTTGGTTTAGACTTTATCCATGCTTTTTGGGGAGCATGAGATGGAATTTGCTGTTGGGTTGGGGAGAGTGTTTTTAATTAAAAAAAATAAAAATAATAAGTAAGTAACATCTTAAGATCACATGGTAATTCTAAGACAATATGCAATTGCCACTAAGTTACTGCGAGGAGCAGTCTGTATGCCACAAGGAATGGGTTTCTGATATGCTCCAGCTGGTCTTTCATTCTACCCACACAAGCACACATCACAAAATATCTCTCTTTTTCCCTTATGCTCTTTCCCGTATTGTTGTAAAGAGACCCAGTAGCAAGTATTTTCAACCCATTTGAGACAACCTGTTTTAATCTAGATAAAATTTCAGTCCAGCTCTGATTTCTGGTTGTTGGTCCTGTTTTATCCAGCTGGTGGGGAGGTCACTGCTGACTGCTTGCCCACTTTCCTGATGGGAGTGAGTGATGCCTGGCTTACTGAGAGGAGAGCAGAGTTGGGAAAAGAGGGGAAAGAACACAAAATCAGGGAATGTGGGAACTGTGGGCTAGGTGTCTTCTGTACTCTGAGGCAAGTAAAATACGATTCTAGGTAGGCTTCGTGTGAATGTTCCCATAATGTTGAAGCTGCTTGTGTGTGTTGTTGGGCTCACAGTGTGAAACGGCCTCGTTTCCTCTGGTTTCGCCATAGCTGACAGATGTAAATCCCCTTGTCCGTTTCCAGGTTTCTGAAGCACGCGTCTCAAAACCACGGTTTAGAGCCTACCGTTCCCTGGCACCTCCCAAACACGTACAGCCCTGGAAAGCAGGTGCCCGAGGGGGTGGCTGAAGGTGTTTGTACTGTCACCTGGGAGTAGGCACATACCTGGGTATTAGGTTTCCCTTCACAAAGAGTCTCCATGTCAGCACCACTGGGTGTAAAGCTCAGGCTGTGTCAAATTTGTAGAAGATTGAAAGAAAAAAGACAAATCAGTCTTGTGTCTGCAGGCTTAGGAACCAGAGGAGAGCTGGAGCATTTTAGTGAGCAAAAGCATTGGGCCCTCCAAACTAGACCAGGCCAGATGTGGTAAGAGAAGAGAGGGGGAGTACCCAGTCAAGAGACTGGACATGGGCATTTGGAGGCCCTTGCCTTTTGTAGAAACTCTTTGTCCAGATGTTCTCTGAGTGGAAAGGAGTTGAAGGAGGCTATCTGTCCTGCCCTCATCCCAGCAGGTAAGGTGTGATGGTGGGATCTGAGGGGCAGAGGGCGGAAGAGGGGAAATGCTGAGTGTCTAGTGCATGCTGCTTTCCTAACATCGCGCCTGCTGCAGACTGAGTTCATCCATCCCTCTGCTCAAGCATTGTGCTGTATTTCAGGGCTCACAACTCCGAGATGCAGACCAAGATGTCAGTAAGCTGTTGGCCGCTGGCTAATGTACAGTGCCTTAGTGCTTAGGGCTGGAGCGCCAGAAAGTTCCACTGGCAGCCAGTTGTGTGGTTTTGGGGAACTGTGGTGCAAAATCAAATGTTGTTCCCTGCTCTGTGATATTCTCCTGTGACTACAGTCTGTATTTCTTTCTAGGCAAAGAAGTATGCGATGGAGCAGAGTATCAAGAGCGTGCTGGTGAAGCAAACCATCGCCCACCAGCAACAGCAGCTCACCAACCTTCAGGTGAGAGACCCTCTGAGATGCTCCCTCTGTGTCTTATTCTCCCCCACGTGGCGGAGTTCTTTTTGCATTTAGAACCAGAGCACAGCCCTGAGGCCTGCCTGCAGCTAGGTACTTGTGCTTGTGTTTCCACAGTGAAATTGAAGTATGCTGTCTTCAGCCTACTAAAGAAACCACCTTTACTCACCTGCACAAATTGCCCCCAAATTTCACTCATTCGAAGCAAAAATTTTGAGAGTTGGATGGCCAAATGTTTCTTAGAATGCCAGAAGCCAAAGAATTTGCTGAGAGTTTCACTTTTGACTTAACGTTTAAGGTCGTGTCTAGGGTTACTGGCAACAGTATCCTTTCCCCATCTCTACTGCTCGAGAGGAGGGTACCTGTCTCTCCTGTGTTACTGACAGTGCTACCCTGTTTCCCTCCCCTTCATCTGGGTGCCCTCTCAATTTCGCAGAGGTTCCATTGGCTGTTCTTGCTAATGCCAGAATGCCGATGTACTGGGAGAACCCTTAACTGGTGTTTAAATCTCCCTTCCTTCAGAGGTTTCTTGAGCACATCTCACTGCCTTCTGTTCAAAGTTAGAAAGCCCAGAATAATGGCTTTGGGATGTTGGGTTTTTAACAAAGATTCGCTGTGGATGTGCTCGCCACATGAGGCAGCTCTGGCCTCTCAGGGCTGTGCCTGTTTCTGAGTGTCTGATGTAGTTGAGGGGCTCCTTTTTAAATGCTGGGGGTGAATCAACGACAGTGGTTGCAGAGGTTACTATTGCCTTGAGTCCCCCCCCTGGGAGAAGACCCTGCTTCCTGAGGCAGTGGCAGCAGCACAACCCCACCCTGGCCTGGTGGGACTGGAATCTCCAGGGTCCCAGCGCCGGACAGTCCTTGGGACCAGGCAGTGAGGGGCAAGGAAGGAGAGGCCTCTCTCACAGGTTCCCTGTGCCGCCGCTCTGCTTGAGTTTTTACAAACAGCCGTAGTATGCTCAGCTCCAACAGACTGAACTCTGTCTTTACTGTCTTTCAGATGGCAGCAGTGACAATGGGCTTTGGAGATCCTCTCTCACCTTTACAATCGGTCAATAGACATATTCACTTCTTCTTGGGCACTTTGTCTTAGTCAGGGCCTAGAGTGGGGAAGTATGTAGTGGTAATACAATGCTCTTAATGCAACCCAGCACAACCCTCCCACATACCCACCTGTTATGGACGAGCACAGCAAGCAGAGGCAAAGTGTAAACTCCCCAGAGGAAGACCCTAGCCTGGGTGCAGTCTGCTGTGACACTGGCAGTCGGGGTCCTGGAGTCAGTTGGCCAAGAAAGCTTTAGATTTCGAACAGTTCTGAACACACCCATGAAATTGTGGGAGCTGCATTTCTAGGGATGCTACAGTTCTGAGGTCCTGACCTAAAACTAACCGGCAAGGTAACTCACAAAGGGGCGATTTCTCATGAAACAAACTCACAGCACCGGAGACCTGGCAGCTGAGGTGCTGGGGAGGACTGGGGCGCTATAGTTTTGCAGAACATGTTGTAGCACAGCTGTAAGACTTCTCTTTACTGTGCATGTTTCCAGACTAGGTGAATATGGCATGTTTCAATTAAAGTAAAAGCAGGATGGAAGTAACCAAACCACAGGGCTATTCAGAGAACCTGTGCAGTCCTTTAGTGCTGGAATTGCTAATCAGATGCCACAAAGAGCCTAAGTACCTGGGTTTATCCGTCCCTTCCTTTCTTCTAGATGCATTGGACAATGGCCACTGCAGAAAGAATCCTAAGAGCTCCACTTTGCATGCAGAGGTTCATCTGTTTATTTGTAGATATTTTTCCATCTTGCTGGAATATAGCTTTTCTGCTCGGTGTAAAATGCAACCAGAGGCTTGTACTCTAAAACAAAAGACACACTAAAACTAAAATCACCTGTTTTCCCTCCTTCAACACTGCCCCAGAAGGTAGTGTGTCAGCAGGGGAGCCAAGCTAAATTTTATGGGAGTATGGAGGTTTGGAACAGAATAGAAGCTTACATCTCGATGTGAATTTGGCATGGCTGGTTTCTGAGCCCTCATGCCCAAGAAACGTCTGCCAATTAATGTATATGCTTACTTGATAGCATAACTCCATCAGTTTTGCTTAAAAAAAATTTTGGCTCGTTATTCACACCTGGGCAAGAGATGAAAAGTGTGTACTGATAATGTAACAGGAAGTGTTTTAATTTCTCATTAGTCTCAAGGATATAGCATTGTGAGTCCTTTTCCGAAGACATTCCTCCCTCTCTAGGGAGTCAGAGGCTGCTGCTGATGGCACAGAACCTAGAAGCAGGAGTCTACCCTGAATCATTTGGCTGTGGAACAGTTCAGCGTAGCTAGGATACCCTATCCTCAGCAAACACTGTATCCCAAAGCCCCTCAGGAATGTAGAAAATGCAAGCAGACCTCTGTCCAGCACCTTTTCCTGTTGACAAGGTTCATCAGCTCCTACATGAGGAAGTGCAGCCTGAGCTTCCTATTGCAGTGTCTTAGTGCTTGAGATTAAAGCTTCCTGTCTACTTAATCTTCCAAGTATTGCCACGCAAAATGAACACAACTTCCTGGCGTTGTTCTACTAAAATTGAAGCTGGTGGTGGTGTGTTTTCATCACCTCCTTTGTTTAAAGGAGCATTCCAAGGTGATGTTTTGGCTTGTCCTTAGAATAACCTTCATAAGCACTGAGCAGCAGCATTACATAGATACAACTCTTGGCTGCTACCTTTAGGAAGGTTGCAGATACTTTAATCTCCATTTTGTAGGTGGAGAAAGAAGGCCAGTGGCCAGAAAAATCTGCTAGTGTAGTAGCAATGAGACGTCTAGTCATGAGTTTCTGATGCCGCCATGTGCTTAGTTCACGGGTGTAGGTTTCATCATTCCCCAAAATTACTGTTACAGATTCCTGCTGTGATCCACAGGTTCCTGTGGTCATCGTAGTCCACCTCAGCCCTGCCTTTTGTAGGTCCAAGTTTCTAATGCGTTGCTGATGTATCAGAGTCCTCCTAACTTCGCCCCGCTGTTTTGTGAGGATCTCTGCAGCAGGGTAGGATGTGAATTTCCTCCTGCCATGGGAGAGGACAGATGCCATTTTTCTTGCACTTGTTGCATTGATAAAGGAAGAGAATGTCCTCTTTGTGTGTATAGACCCTTCAGAAGGTGAAAAATCCCTCTGCCTGGTGCAGGGCTGCAGTGTCTTGTCCAGAAGCACTCCTATTAGAACACTAAATTTTTATCACAGTCTGTGACACCATGGGTGAGGCACTTTGCTCAGACACTTGGGGTTGAAATGGTGATGGCTCTGAACCCGTAAATGGAGGCACTGCACAGGCTGAGGGGCTACTGGTCACTGGCTTTCCTGCACCAAAGCTGGGAATGTGTTGGAGAACCTGGGAGACAACACATCCACTGTCCTGCGTGTACGTGTGCCATAGTCCTCCTAGTCGCAGCACTGCAGAGTAAATCGAAAACCAGCTTGTTTTTAACTGTGAAATACTTAAATCCAGTCAAGAGGCAAGCTTAATATCGCTTCAGGAGCAGCAGTACGGGGTGAGAACCGTTCATGTTTATAGTATCCCTGCTGTATTGAATAATAGGAGTTGAACCGTTTCGGTGTGTTTCCTCCTGTGGTCCATGGCAATCACGTATCAGTACCATGAGGGAGGGAGAAGGATTTCTTCAGGTACAGTTTGTGACTATCACAGATAAAATGTTGTCCCTCTAATTTTGCCGTTTGAGTAGCAGCATCCCCAGACACGTCGGAGCTCATGGTGAAAGCTGGCCTCTCATAAAGGCTGTGATTAATGACCCTCCTGAACAGCGGTGGTGGGGAAGAGGTGGTGGTTCAGACCTCCCTGCTCTGGGGCCGAGCACTGTGGGGCTGGGAAGGGAGAGAGGCATCAAGCTTAATTCTGCGTTTGCCTACGCTGGAACAGTCTGTAGCTGTTACTGCTTTACGTTTGTTCCATCTGTTCCTGCAGAACAGGAGTGAAGCCCTGTGCATATCTCCAACGCACCGTAATTCAGTCTTGCTGATCATAGGGAGCTGCCTCTACAGAGACCTGATTTCTGCCTTGGTCCCAAGACGTGCCGCTAGGATGTGCTGGCCACACCTGTGATTTTTTTGTAGGCAGCATCTTCTTAGAATAACATTCATTAGTAGCAGCAATTCTAGAATTGCAAAAAGGGTGAAAAATAATTGAAGGATATACTGCTTTTTTGGATACCTGCTGTAAGAAATTTCTGGATTTGTCTTGCAAACAGGTTTTCAGGCATACTTAGGAGAAAATAGCACAGAGACCTTCTCTGCACCGAAACTGATAAGGGCGGAGTCTATGGGGGCTGCACCACTATCTGAGCCAGTAACGACAGGCAGTGATAAGTACTAGCACCACACACTTAACTAAGAAGCTTCATTTAACCGTTTACTTTTTTTTGCTTTGCTTTTGAACTGTGTGCTGGAAGTGGTGCCTAGTACTGGATCTCGTACTGCCAGGGTGGGGGGTGGGTGGGAGGTGTGTGATGCTGGAGGGAGTGGGGAGGAGGTGCCCAGTTCCAGATCCTTTGCTGCCTGGGAGGATGGGGCGGGGGGAGGGAGGGACTAGGTGGTGCCCAGTATTGGATCTCTTGCTGTCCCTTGCGGGAGGGAATGGGAGGGATTGCTAATAGTGTCCAGAATTGAGACCTTTGCTGCCTGGAGGGGGAAGCTGTCCTAGAATGAAGTTATTTCCTCCTCCTGCAAGCGTTGCTGGAGATGTGATCAGGCTGGGGAGGGTCAGACCTTTTCAGTGGGGTTGGAGTTAAGGCTCCCGAGGTGTCAGACTCCATCAAAGATGTGGCTGCCCCGGGAGGGAGCTGTACTGGCTTGTCCACTCCAGCAGTCTGTGCATCGAGCAGGAAAAGACTTCTCTGTCCCTACGTGTGCCCGGCTGTGCCGCAGCCCAGTGAGGAGCTCCTGCTGTTGGGCCATAGCTCCTGGGAGGGAAGGAGGAAGGGAAGGAGGTCCTGACATCCATGGCCACCCCCTGACCTAACCAGCCAGTTCTTCTTTCCAATACAGATGGCAGCGCAGAGGCAGCGTGCCCTGGCCATCATGTGTCGCGTGTACGTGGGCTCCATATACTATGAACTGGGAGAAGACACCATTCGCCAGGCCTTTGCCCCGTTTGGACCTATAAAAAGCATTGATATGTCCTGGGACTCTGTGACAATGAAACACAAGGTTGGTTCACAGCCCTCGAGCAATGTGTTTTTACTTCTCTCCAAGGCCCTTCTGACTATATCCAGGAGAGGAGGGAGCCTTTATCCTTGCAGAAAGCAGTCTGCTTTTAGCACTTTGAGATGAACGTTTGTATCTGCCTGCTCTCCTGAGCTTTGCGGGATTCTGTAGTGGGGACCGGATGCACATGGGGATGGCGTGCGTGAAGATGCCAAGCAGCAGTCCTGTTTGCAGTGGCCTTTTGCTATTAGGCTTCTCAGTATGAGAGGCTCTGGAAGCAAGTAGCCGTGTGTCAGTGCGTCTGCGTGTAATTTTCTGCTTTAATAAAAAGCTTCTTTAAGGAAACGTCGTTCCAGGCCATGATAGTAGGGATCTGGTACATGGGAAATCTTGGCTGTGCTACCTTGGCACTATATTCGAGACAAGATAGAGCTGGCATGATTCAACAAGCGTGTCCCTCTGTCCTAGGGCTTTGCTTTTGTGGAGTATGAGGTACCTGAAGCTGCTCAGCTGGCCCTGGAGCAGATGAATTCTGTCATGCTGGGAGGAAGAAATATCAAGGTGAGTAGCAGGCTTGCTCTGAAAAGTCTTGGTTCTCTTTACTGTGAATAGTGGTTTTATTCCTCGGAATGCTTCCCGCAGCACTGTAATGTGAAAGATAACCTAACGTCTGTTCCCTGGTAGCCCTTGATATTCAACCCATGGGGTACACAGTGGCTCTGGTTCCCTTTCTCTCTGAGGAGAAACTCCCAGCATGCTAATAAATCCTGGAAACTTGTTCTGGTAAGCTAGCTCAGGTTTTTCTCTCCACACACTGAATGGCAGTCTCCTGAGGACAAAACAAAGGTGACTCTTGATATTTTAATGCCTTCTTCTTGTATTGTGCCTGCGTGGATGGTAGATAAGTAGCATCGGACTGTTGTGCCTGTCGATAGTGTGAGGGACTTTGAGTAGAGATCTGCCTTTGCCGTCCCAAAGGGAGGCATTCAGCACAACAGAAAGGAACAAATTATTGGAGCTGTGTTTTTTCAGGCAGTAAGAGGGGATCTTGCAAGGGTGAAACTTTGGGGATTGAAATTAAGGGGGGAAAGTACTGTTTTCTGCGAAGTGTTTTATATCTCGCATTTATATCTCCGATATAGTCCGCATATCTGCAGTGCCTGATTTCTAAGGGAGTTTTAGGAGCCTTTGGAAGAAGGATCTTTTCCAACCATAATGATTCTATGATTCTGTTTTGCTTTCAGGATTGTTTTCAATTCCTGGAAGTTGGTCTTTGGCAGGTCGGGGAACATAAAGGGGGAAACGTGGTGGAGGAGCAAGCAGGGTCTGCCCAGGCTCTCAGTCCTTCTAGAATCCCCTGCAGCGCAGGTTGTGTCCCAGAGCTGAGTCAACTGTTGTGCTTTGCTAATTATGGCCTTACGAGGCGTTATTTGCTTTGAAAAGGCAGTCGAGTGGCTGAGTGCTTGTCTGCTGTAACTCTTGGCAAGTCTTGCTGCTGCTGTTCAGAATGCTGAATGGACTGTTCGCTTTGTTTTCTGCAGGTTGGGAGACCCAGCAATATAGGTCAGGCACAGCCCATTATAGACCAGCTCGCAGAAGAGGCACGGGCCTTCAACCGCATCTACGTGGCATCTGTTCATCAGGACCTTTCAGATGATGACATCAAGAGTGTGTTTGAGGCTTTTGGGAAGATCAAATCCTGCACGCTAGCCAGGGATCCCACGACAGGAAAACACAAAGGCTATGGTTTCATTGGTAAAACAGCTGTCTGGTGTTTGATGTGGGGTAGGGAGAGGGGGCAGGAGCGTCTAGGATACCCCACCTGGAGTACTGTGTTCAGATGTGGTGCCCCCAACGTAAAAAAGACCTGGACCTGTTGGAGAGAGTCCAGAGGAGAGCCACGAAATTGGTCAGAGGGCTGGAGCACCTCCCCTATGAGGACAGGCTGAGAGAGTTGGGGTTGTTCAGCCTGGAGAAGAGAAGGCTCCAGGGAAACCTTATGGCAGCCTTCCAGTACCTGAAGGGGGGGCCTACAGGGGAGAAGGGGAGGCACTCTTTATCAGGGAGTGTAGCAATAGGACAAGGGGTAATGGGTGTAAGCTGAAAGAGGGCAGATTTAGACTAGACATTAGGAAGAAATTCTTCCCTGTGCGGGTGGTGAGGCAGTGGCCCAGGTTGCCCAGAGAAGCTGTGGATGCCCCATCCCTGGAGGGGTTCAAGGCCAGGCTGGATGAGGCTTTGAGCAACCTGGGCTAGTGGCAGGTGTCCCTGCCCATGGCAGGGGGTTGGAACTCGATGATCTTAGAGGTCCTTTCCAGCCCAAATCATTCTATGATTCTATGATCCTCTTTTTTTTTTTTTTTTTAAACTGCAGTGGAAGAATTGCATTAAGCAATGGGATAACAATAAATTTGGAGCAGATCTGTGCCTGAACTTACAAATGTAATTAATCGCCAGATATTTTTACTCACTGTTATGTAGGTTGAGAGATCTTCCCATGCTGACTGTTGTCAGCAGTGCTTGTGTGATCAGAGGAGTGAGATGAGTGAGCCAAGCACTGAGGGTCTTCTCACTGGAGCTCTAAGCAGTTGTTTTTTGCAAATACAAATCACAGTTGTGCAATGAGAGAGTGTCTGAGTTTAGGACTAAAAAGGGTCATTTGTAAATATTCCTCTTTCTCACTGCAGAGTATGAGAAAGCACAGTCTTCTCAAGATGCTGTTTCCTCTATGAACCTCTTTGACCTTGGGGGTCAGTATCTCCGCGTTGGTAAAGCCGTGACTCCTCCAATGCCTCTCCTGACACCTGCTACACCGGGAGGACTACCTCCAGCGGCTGCTGTTGCTGCGGCCGCTGCTACAGCCAAGATCACAGCACAGGTAAGGCCCAGGGTGGTGTGACTCAATCCAGTGGATGATGGTTGTGACCCTGCTAGAAACAAGCTGCATCCACTGGCTGAAGTGAAAGCCCTTGGCCTGGGTTGTACTCTGTTCCCAGTGCTTTGGTGTAGAAACTTGCCCCTGACACTCGTGAGGATCTGACACACCAGCATTTTGGAACAGAGTCTGGCACAGCTGATGAGAACTTTATTTAAAGAAATGGTGGGGGAAGATTGGAGGGGTTTCCTTGACTGAATAGACAAACCAATGATTAGGGAAATCGTTATGGTAGAGAATAAAAGAATGCACAAAAGTACATGAAAAGGGGCAAACTAACGAGGGCAGTAGTAGTTGTACGAGCAGCACTGTTGTTGAGAAGACTCTGCCTGTGTAGTGAGGTTGGGGGTGGCCAGTGGTTTTCGGCTGTTCAGAAGGAAATGCAGTGATAGAGCAGAACTGAGTGTTGATGCAGGAGTCTAGGGGTTCTCAAATTCAGTTTGGTTGAAGTAACAGAAGCTCTGGCTATATGACCAGTAGACACTGATGGAGGAGGCTTGCCTTTCAAAGTGAAGCCCCGTATCTGTGTCCATCGTCATTCCCTTGGGCAGCAGAATGTCCCCCTGTGTTGCCATAGGCTGTGAAAGAAACAAGTCCCAGCGCTGTTGGGTTCTTGAATTCTGTCAGGCAAAAAAGTTGCTGAGGTGTGCAGCCTGTATGTGCTGCTAGTCAGCTGACTGGACTTAATTTTGTAAATGGCTCTTTTTTTGAAAATATTTCTCTGAATCACAAGGTAAAGGCAGAAGTGGGAGGAGCTGCAACCAATGTGAAACTCTCAGGTGGTTTTCATGTCCCAAGTAAAAAGTCCACAGGTTTGGGGACCTCTGCAGTCAACGAAGGAAGGAAGTTGAAGCATGGCTCAAATTACTTGGATCAAAATCACTTTGGGAAAAAACTCTTCTCTTAAGTGGAATGGTAGAGATCTGTTATAGACATGGATAAATCTTACCTAACAATACTGTGAGGACAACTTTAAATTCCACGTATAAAACAAGGGTTCTGAAAGACCCCAGAGATACTTGGCGGTCTTGTTGCCTTTACTTAGACACGGTACAGATCTGGGTAACTGGTCTGGTTTGCCATGTGGGTAGTTGTAGATGACTAGGGATAAGAAGGCAATATCTCTTATTTGTGCTCCTAGTATAGTTATTGTATGGAACAGCTTATTTTAAATAAGAACATACGTGGTCATGGTCGTTAAGGGCTATAATTTAACTGTGTTTTTTTAAACACAAACTAATCAGTAAACTCAGCGGAGCTAAGGAAGTCATGGACATGCAAGAGAAACTTAAGTCAGAGATATAACTTCAGATCTGCAATCAGAACTGCCAGGAAGGAGGAAGTGTTGCCACACTATCAATGAAACTATAAAGAGAGAGAGGTATTGAGTAGCAGAGATAGTTAGTGTCTTGACAATCACAGTGAAAAAGTCAGTCTTGCAGATGTTAAGGAATTAAAGCTATGAGGAAAAGTTTCTTTACCCATCTAAGTAAAAAGTGGGGGCAGCTAATGACCAGTGTAGTCAAACATTCCGATGTTCTTGTTACAGCACTGAATACTGACGTTGGTGTTTTTCGCCTCCCTTGGAGGCGTAAGGCAGACTGGCTAATTGTACAGTTGGGATTACTGCACCCGTGGTGGGTGTAAAGCTCAGGGTTTGTCATGTGCAGATGCACACTTAATAGTTTTGGGGTTTTTTAGTAATAAGTCTGTAATGTCAGGGCTGTTGCCGTATGGCTGAAGAACAGCAATCATGATACCGGCATCTAAGGTAGTGTGGAAAACTGGTATCTGCAGACTTGGTTCTGATGCCAGTGGAAGGGAAAGACTGAAAGCAAGCTTTAAAGGAAGGACAGAATTTTCAAAAGAAACAGATATGCAAGAGGTTTGGGTGTTTTAGGGAAGTACCTCTGCTAGATGAACGGAACTTTCTTTGACAAGACTACTGTTGTATTTTGTTAGGGGACAAAAAAAAAGTAAAGCATTTCCTATCAACAGTCCAGGGGTTGGTGGAGACCCCTCTGAGAAGCTGTTAGACAAGACCAGCACTATGACAGTGAATTTTGAGATGCCTCAGCAAGTGAGAATAAGATGGAAGTGAGCTGTGCCGGAAATCGCTGACACTTCACTCTGCTGGCAAAGTTACTTACCAGATAGGTCTTGCTTCATGTCCCGTAAAAATACTAGTGGCCTTATTCTAGGCATTAGGAGAAGAGAACTAATGGAACTAGTTGGCGACACAGAGGTGAGATGCATTATTAACGTAGAGGAGAACTGGTATATCACAGCAGATTGGAGTAAAAAAATACATTGAGCATTTAGTAGTGGAGTACAAGATACTGCATTTAAGGAACAAAACCTTACAATTTTGCTCCGTGGTGTCAGGGCTTGTAGGAGCCCCATGAAAACAACGAAGAGAAGGATCTGGGTAACTAAATCATGTGTGTAACAACCTGGAAGGCAAACAACAAAAATGGGATCTTGGGGTATATTTTAGGCACAGTATTTTCAGTAATTTTAGGGAAGTGTTCTGTCATTTAGATGTTCATCTTGAATGTTGTTTGAATTCTGGTCAGCTAGAGTCAGGATGTTTATTTGGATTATAGAAGATACAGAGAAGTACTGCAGCTGTTGGGAGAATTGGAAAACCTGATATGCAGGAAGAAACTAGAGTTTGGCTTGGTATAACTGTAGAAAAATGCTGAAAGGTCCATCAGATTTTTGCTCAAATACGGTCTGTATGGAGGCAAGTAGGTAATGGGATGGGAGAAGAGCTGCAGACAATGTGGATAAAAGGGAACGGTCATAAAATGTTTCCGTTATCAAGGCTGGAAGTTTGAAGAAAGTTTCCAGTTATCAAAAGCAGCAAAGTTCAGTAGGGTCTTACAAGTGAAAATGGTAGTGGCAGAAGTGAGTTACATGATTGATTGCAGAGTTCATAATGTGATAATTGTTTGCGGTTGCTATGATCATGAAGGCAAATTTCAGTGCTGTGCTGCTGTCTGCTGCACCTGACGGATGAGGACTAGAGAGATAAGATTTTTTGTTTAAACTGATCTAAAAGTGTGCAGCTTTGAAAATAGCAGCACTGTGCTCTCCCTCACCCTGTCCCTTGTGCTTGCAGTAGTGTTTTTGACTAAAGCGTTCCTTGAATCAGACAAGGATTAACCTTACACCAGATCACTTGGGAAAAATATGAGCTGTGAGAGTTCCGTCATGTGGCCCCAGAACACTGGTGCTGTCATCAGAGGGGGTGGGATGGGAGCTCCCATCCGTCTTTTTAAATGGATCACATTCTTTAGCATCAGTAAAAAGCTTTCTTTGTGTAGAAGGTGGAAACAAGCAGAGGTTCCTCCTGCTCTGGAATTGCCTGCATCTTTCAAACCATGTATTGAATCCCTTGAGGTCTTTCAGTCATAACTCACCTAGGAGCTTGAGAGGATGGGTGAAATCTGAGTTGCAAGAGAATGTTTTTCTTACAGGGCTTTGGTGTCTTGTAGTTCCTATATTTCTCTAGAGGGCTGGGTGGTGGTGTTTTGGTTTTTTTTTTCTTTTTCAGTATCACTGGAGAGCTGTCATCCTCTGAATCTATATATCTGGTATTTCTTAAGTGTGGGAAAGGCTAAGCCTCAGCTGAGCGCACCCATAGTGTGACTTCTTGATGCAGAAATAACACTTGGGGTTTTTTCTTTTCTCTTTTGCCTTGCAGGAGGCAGTGGCAGGAGCTGCAGTTCTGGGCACTTTGGCAACCCCTGGGCTGGTCTCTCCGGCACTGACTCTGGCCCAGCCCTTAGGAGCGTTGCCGCAGGCTGTGATGGCGGCACAAGCGCCGGGAGTCATTACAGGTACGTTTGCTCTTCGTTTTGTCAGTTGTGTACCTGTCACAGAGCACGGTCTCTACAGCTGGGGTCACAGCTAAGGAACATTTGAAACTGAACTCTTCCTCCCTGCCCTGCTTTGTCAAGAACTTTTTTTTTCTGTTTGTGCAGCATAGCAGGAATTTATTTTGATATGTAATAGGTACAACAGGGACATGAACTTCACAACAAGAATGCATGGCACTCTGAGTGAGAATCAGGATAATTGTTACTCCCTGCAAAATCTTGCACTCTGTCTCCCTCCTGGGCATGTATATGGTGCATGTATTGAGTGCTCATGCCCTGTATGCTGACTTAGGTGCTGTTTGTGTCTCCCTGGTCATTGTTCATGCAGAGGAAATAAAACTGTTTAGCTTCTGCGATCCTCTTTATCAGCGCCTGGTGCATACCCCAACGTTGCAGAACATCAGTTCTTTTCTTTATGCTACAGAGTTTGTACTCTTACAGGTGTCACCCCCGCCCGCCCTCCCATTCCCGTCACTATTCCACAAGTGGGAGTTGTGAATCCCATCTTGGCTAGTCCCCCAGCGCTGGGCCTGATGGAGGTCAAGAAGGAGAAGGAGGAAGAGGAGGTTTTCCAGGAGTCAGAGAGGCCGGAGATGCTGAGCGAACAGGAACACATGAGCATATCTGGCAGCAGCGCCCGTCATATGGTGATGCAGAAATTGCTTCGTAAACAGGAGGTGAGCACAGTGTGATGGCCCTGAGCTGGTTCCAGCTGTGAGCAGATGAGACTACTGGGTTTAGATTTGCCTTGATGTGGTAAATGCAGTTTTGTGTGTGGTCCAGGCTTCCTGCAGCACATGTAGGTACCCCACAGAGCTCACGTGAGACTGTGAAGGCTACCTGCTTGTGATGGTTCTTACTCTGCCTTTAGGATCTTCTCAGAGCTTCTTGAGGGTTCAGACCAGTCACCAGTCCAGAAGAGGCTTGGCTAGATGTCTCTGATTAAACTCTGTGTTTGCTTAGCATCATAAAAGCAAACCATGACGGCCTTTTGGCTTATAATTACAGCAGTGAGACTGGCACATGGTCTATTCCAAACTATTGCATCCACCTTTTCCCTACAGCCTTTTATTGTAGGATGAAACTCAGGTGTTTATAATAAACAAAATTTCATGGATGTTACAATGAAAAAGAGGACAAAAATGCATGATAGAAAAAGTCAGAATATGAAACAGAACAACAGATTCATAGACTGGGGGGAGGTGTCTTGGAAGGGGTTGTATTGATAATCTCATCAGGCTGCTTGTGTGGGCATGACCAGAGGTTTGTTCCTGTACATGATTGGGTTTCCTATCCGACAGGCACATTTCCTGAGCTCTGACACCAAATTGACAATGTTTCTTCTCTGTTTGCTAAATAGGAATAATGCTGACACTCATTTCATGAGGCAGGACACAAATGAGTTAGCTAGTGAGTGTTTGCCTTTACATTCAGAGGGTACGTACTTTTAAATACATCTTCGAGCTTCTGACGTAGCAGCCAGTTTTCCTCTGTCACAAGTACCTTTCCCAAAGAATCTAGTTCATTTGGCATACTTGAAAAAAGTTTAGCAGTGTCGAAAGAGTCTTAAACTCGTTCTCAAAGCTGCTTAGCGTTCTCAACCCGTAAGTACCCTTCCATTTCTGCTGTTCTTTCGATAGGCCCTTAAAGGCAGTTACACAGACATGGGAACAAGAACCGGAAAGAGAAGTTTAAAGTTGTCCTGAGCCTGAAATGCCGTGTCTGCCAGGCTGCGGTGTGGGCAGGGCCAGAGCTGGGAGGAAGGGATGTGGTGGAGCTGAGCATAATGCACAAAACCAGAGGCTGCCCAGAGAGATTTGGAGTCTCCATCCTTGGAGACATTCAGAAGTCGCCTGGACATGGTCCTGGGCAACTCCAGGTGTCCCTACTTGAGCAGGGGAGCTTGGTCCAGGTAACTCCAGAGGTCCTTTCCAACCCCAGCTGCTCTGTGATACAGAGAGATGCTCAGTCACCAAACAGCTTGATGGGGGGATGCATGAGAGCTGTGTTGCAGGCACTCTGATGGACCTGTGTGTTGTTATCCCCTGTGAGGAAAGTTCCTGGTCAACCATCTCAGTTGTCAGAGGTATAGAAGACCTGGTTAATCCTTCTACTGTTAGAGATGAGAAAAAAAATTCAAAAAAATACACAACAGTGCTGTTGAAGATAAGAATAACTGATAGGAACAGCACAAGAAGAATTACAGAGGTCTCCAGGTCACCTGTGCTTCAGAGATGTGTCTCTGAAAAGGCCAAGCCCATGGCTTTCGTGGCTGAGGCCAGCTGTCAGCGGATGAGATTTGTTCATGCTTCTGATACCTGGGAAGAAAATTCACTAATTTATCCCTGAGAACTTGGGACATTATTGTTTTCATCGAATACGCTTGTAATAACGTAGCACTGTAATATCTGGTGGTACTCGGGCGTGCAGCGTACTCTGATGTGGCTTTGCAATTTTCATCTCAGTTCTCTTAAGTGTATTAATTCATTTGTCCTGGCCTTCTCTCTGCAGTCCACTGTGATGGTGCTTCGCAACATGGTGGATCCAAAGGACATTGATGATGACCTGGAGGGAGAAGTGACAGAAGAATGTGGCAAATTCGGGGCTGTAAACAGGGTCATCATCTACCAGGAGAAGCAAGGCGAAGAGGAGGATGCTGAGATCATTGTCAAGATCTTTGTGGAGTTCTCCATGGCGTCAGAGACTCACAAAGCCATTCAGGCTCTGAACGGGCGCTGGTTTGCAGGAAGAAAGGTGGTAGCAGAGGTGTATGACCAGGAGAGATTTGATAACAGTGACCTGTCAGCATGAACTCTACTTGAAAGACTTCGCCCCTGCCCCTTCTGCCTGTCTGGGTTTTTTTTAGCCATGTGTAAAGAACGCTCCAGGGTGGGCACAGATCTGTTACGTACTTGTAGTTTGGATAAAAGCGCAAAGAAAGCTTGTGTGCATCTGTGTGTGTGTTACAGGGGCTGGCGCCCTGTCAGCCAAGTCTAGCAAGGGGTCTAGCCTCGCCCCCCTGGACGAGCGGGGCCGGAGCCTGAAGAGGGGCTGCTGCTCGTGCTCCTGCCTTATGCTGCAGTCACTTCAGAAACACTCAGGGCAAGATCCCGCTGCACCTTTTAGGGGCTGGAATAGCAGTTTTCTTCAGAGATGGGCCAGAAATGGTTGGAAAGGAGGAGAGAGTCTCTGCATAAAGTATTTCAGCAGCACCCTTGCATGCTGCTTTATTAACAACAAGGAGGGTGGCTGGGGGGTGCTGGGAAGGAGCTTTCCTGCCGCATGTTGGACTCCGGAGCCCAGCACTGAACCTGCTCTTGGAGTGTTCACATGGTGTTTGTTCTCACTCTGTAGTTTGGGGCTCCTGGTCCTATCGATGGGTCAGTTACCTGTGCTGATCCTTCCTGTGCCAACATAGGAACAGCAAGTCAGGCTGCAGGCATGACAGCTGGGCTGGGAGGGCGAGCAGCGCTGGTTTGCAGCACCCAAAGTGCATTTACAAAATAAACATCTACCTGCGTACTGTGGACGGTCATTTGGAACACAGGCCTTGCCCGAAAGGAAAGTTTGGGGTTTTTTTTGTTGAGGACTCAAAGCTGTAGTAATATTTACAAATTTTAAATGCATTTATTTTAGTAATCTTCCTGTCCAGCTATTGACAGAATTAGTTCATGTTAATTATTTTGAATATTTCAGGTATGTAAGGGACTACTATATTGCTTGTTATCCATAACTGGTATGCAGCACAGATTGAAAGAATAATCAGTTTAGTTTAGAAATTCAAGTAAAGGAAGAATGATCTCAAAGGAACTGTGGTAGGGAATTCGGAGTTGAGCCTGCAGCTGGGGGTTGCTTCTAAGCTTGGAGATGTTCTTAACATTAGTTTTTTGTATTTTGTTTCAAACATTCAAAAGAACCCTTCTGTTGTAGGTTAGAAATTTGTGTTTGCAGTTTAATTTTACTTATTATTAATCTGTGTTTACTTCTTTCTGTACTAATATTGCCTACTTGCTTAAATAACCATTCTTCCCTGTTTTCATACCCATTCCAAGTTAATAGCAAGCCTGTTGTTTTCAGCTTGTGTTTTGATAGCTGAAGACTCTTGGGATCAGTTTGCTCTTCACCTGGTCATCTGCCCTAGCAGCTCTTTGCATTTGTTAGCTGGAATTCCCTTTTCTTGAGAGTAGTTGATTAGACCTGCTGCGTATGTTGTATATTGGCATTCGTCCTTTCTTGTCTGTGCTGGAGGTGCATCGTCCCACGGCACCTGCGATCCCCTTGGCCTCTCACAGCTGCCCCAGTTTCACAGTGCTGCACAGCTTCTCTGCGGCTTTTGTTTGTGATGCAGGAGAAAATCCACTATTTTTAATTGTTCCAGAGTTTTATTATTTCTACTAAAGAAAACCAAAACACCTTTTCCATGGTCTGTCTAGCTTCCATTTTCTGCTCTTTGCTCCTATTCTGTTGGCTGGATTTATCAGTATAAAGATGGCACAAGGAGTTTCCTTGTGGTATTGACAGTTTAGAAAAACCAAAGTGGATAAAAGTTGATGCAAGGGGAGAGCAGAGATTAAAGAATGACAGCCCAAGTGTCAGTCAACAAGTTTTTGTGCACAATGCATCCTACTTGGCTGAAAAGATTACATTTTACAGAAGTAACTTCATAAATGTCTTGACTTCTGTGTGGCCTTTGACAGAGTCCTCCATGACATCCTCGTAAGTAAATTGTAGAGGGATGGGCTTTGTGGAGGAACCACTCAATGGGTCAGGAATTGGCTGGATGGCTGTGACCCAAGTGTTGCAGTCAACATCTCCGTGTCAGGGTGGTGATCGGTAACGAGTGGTGTCCCTCAGTGATCTGTACTGGGACTGATGCTGCAGAATATTTTATTAATGACACAGAGTGGGATTGAGCTCACCCTCAGCAAGTCTGCAGATCACAGCAAGCCAAGTGGTGTGGTTCGTACACCTGAGGGATGGGATGCATCCAGAGGGACCTTGACAGGCCTGGGGACCTCAACAGCTTGAGGAGTGGGCCACTGTGAACCTCATGGAGTTCAACAAGGCCAAGTGCAAGGTCCTGCACCAGGGTCGGGGCAACCCCTGCTGTCAGTACAGGCTGGGGGAGAATGGATGGAGAGCAGCCCCCAGGAGAAGGACCTGGGTGTTGGGTGATGAGAAGCTCAACGTGACCCGGTCATATGCGCTGGCAGCCCAGAAACCACCCGTGTCCTGTGTCCTGGGGGCATCTCCAGCAGCGTGAGCAGCAGGGCGAGGGAGAGGATTGTCCCCCTCTGCTCCGCTCTGCTCTGCTGAGACCCCCCCTGCAGTGCTGCATCCAGCTCTGGGGTCCTCAGCACAGGACAGACACGGAGCTGTTGGAGCGGGGCCAGAGGAGGCCACGGAGATGGTGCGAGGCTGGAGCAGCTCCCGTGCGAGGACAGGCTGAGAGAGTTGGGGGTGTGCAGCCAGGAGAAGAGAAGGCTCCAGGGAGACCTTCTGGCAGAACTTCTGGGGGGGCAGAACTCCAGGAAAGACGGGGAGACCCTGGCCCAGTTTGCCCAGAGCAGCTGTGGATGCCCCATCCCTGGAGGGATTCAAGGCCAGGCTGGATGAGGCTTTGGTCAACCTGGGCTAGTGGGAGGTGTCCCTGCCCATGGCAGGGGGTGGGACTGGATGGGCTTTAAGGTCCCTTCCCACCCAAACCATTCTGGAATTCTGTGAATCTAAGATCAGGTGTTGTACAACATCGTAACTAAAATGCTACAGTTTGAGCTAAACACAAACTGATTAGGAATAGCTGACAAAATAAAAGCCTAAGTGGGGGGGGGGAACCCAAATCCCATTAAATGATGAAGGACTTTTTTTTTTTCCCTGGGATCACAGAATCATAGAATAGTTTGGATTGGAGGGGATCTTTAAAGGTCATCTAGTCCAACCCCCAAATATCTTGACAGATCTTAATAGAAATCTGATTCAGGCCAAAGGTAGATGTTTCTAAAGATCTAAGATTTTGAAGCAGGTGTAGCAATATGGATTTAAGAGGCTAGCATGGCAGCTCAGTGGCATGTTGGGCTTGGCCCAAGTGGATAAATTCTCTTTTGTGTTGCAATTTAAAAGGAATTATTCAGCATTGGGGGGTTTGACCTTGAGAGCTGTCATTCGGGGAAGGACAGACAGGGTCTGGGAACAGTGGATGGGTGTGCTGTCTGCTGTTGGATGTCGTGGTGTTCCTCTCGGGGCAACTTCGGGGCAGTTCACTGTCTGTGTAGTTAGTCAGGAGACTACGAGCCTGAAGCTGCTGGTGACTAAAGGATGATGCCAGAGAAGCAGAGTCACACCGTGACAGCCTCCCTTTGGAGGAACCAGCAGGCTGCTGCCATCGGCTGTGAGCTGCTCTGTCGGTCCCCCGAACACCGGTCATGTTGGACCCTTCCCTGAATTTACTGATGACCTCTCACTATTCCCTCCCCATTCCCTCATACAGGATCATTTGGAGATGTCTGTGCAGTCGCCAGCTCCCGTTTAATCAAGTGTTCTTCCAATTATCCTGTGTCGTGTCATGCTTTCTCAGCAAACTGGAGAAAGCTGCAGGTGTCTTCAGGGGAGCGTGGGTCTGGTAGGAGCACAGACGGGAGAATGGGCTCCTCTACACTGGCCCATTAGTCAGGCTCCAGTCTTTCTTGATGCTCCTCAGATGGTTGTGGTCTGAACAGTTTTCTGATGGGGTGACAAAGGTGTCTTCAAGACGGTTCATCTTCATCCAGTTTTGGACTTCTCCTGTTGACAGGACGCCCCGCTCTGCAGAGTCACTTCTCAGCCAGTTCAGCGCTGGGCTCTTCAACCGCTCCTTGGGCAGCGTCGGTCTTCAGGGTGAATTACTTGGAGAACGTGGGCAATTCAGAACGGGCTTTCTGCAGAAGCAGCCTCAACGCCTGGAAGCCTTGCACATGGCTCCACACCAGTGGACTTTCCTCCATTTGCAGCCCTCAATTAGGACAGAACTGTGCCGATCTCATGAGGATTTGGGCACAGGTCTGCAGTAAATGCCTGGGAGACACAAAGAGGCAAAACCTGTTCAGATTTGTCTTCTTGGAGTCTCTATGTTTAGGTACACCGATACGGAATGATGATCGCTGGTGGCTGCGGTGTGCCGCAGAGCCCTGTAAATATCTTGGAGCAGAGTGTGTGTCACTTACCCGGCACCAGAATTGATGGAACAGAAACAGACCGGAGCAGCTGAGATGCTCTGGGCCGTATTTATGGCAGCGAGCAGTTCGGGTGCCACTGCACAGACGACGGGATGGCTCTGTCTGGCGGCAACTGTCAGGGGAGGCTCCGGGTTGTAGTGAAAACATCCCAAAAATGTTTGGGGGGAGGATGAAGCCCTTTTGCCTGGGGGCTGGAGCTGCTGGGCCTGACCAGTAAAGGGTTGAACTTTTCCAATGCCTAAAGGAAACGGCACTGGTGGGAAGGGGCCTTCATGCCTTGGCTCTACATCGCAGGTTCCTCCTCAGCAGAGTGGTCAGAAGCTTCAGCTCTCCAAGACTGGACCTTCCCTGGGGCCCAGAGGCACTCTTTTAAGGAGGATACAGCTTAAGCGGGGGTGAGACGAGCGGTGCCCCACAGAAGCCTGGTAGCAGCTGTGCGGGGTTGCTTCCCAAGTTTTGAATCGGATCATTTTGGTGTAAGAGGGAAAAGAGCTCGTGAGCTCCTGCACCTCTGCTCTCTGCCAAGAGACCTCTCCGACCTTCGCAGGATTGCTCCCCTGGAAAACAAGGCTTGAGGTCTCACCCCCGCAGACACGGGTGCTTGAGGAAGCTCAGTCGGGTATTTCATGATTCCGGGAGACTTTCATCTGAATTAATCTGGAAGTGGTTCCAGCCATTCCTGTACCGGTGGCTCCTGTTTCTCCCCATCCTCCCTCCCCCAGCTTGCAAACACTTTTCCCCTCCAAGTCCCTTGTCTTAGATTTGAATGCTTGGGCCAGAGGGGTCACTAATCCCCAGCTTAAACCCGACATACATACACCTAATTATAGCGCTGCATACCACCCCTGTTTTCTTTCACCCAGGACCTCATGTGTCAGGGCGTTAACCCTCGCGGTGCTGTTCTGTGTCCAGGTCCTGCTGTTGACTGGTGTACACACTGTAAATCCTGCGGATTTCTGGCATGTTCTTGCACAGCAGAAGGGCAGGAGGGGACCAGATAATTTGGGAAGGAGCAGTCTGAAGCAAAATAAGGTTTTTCAGTATCTCATTGGTACTTGGATGGACTATGCGTCCACATCATCTTCATTCCAGTAAGTGGTTTAACTTTCAGTGTGAATCAGGTAAAATCCTGATTTGTGAGCATTTTCCTGTATGTGCTGTCTCTTGTGTAGATCTTCAGTTTTACAGCTGTCGGGCTGTCAGAGACAGCCAGAATGACAGGACTAGATACCGCTGACACAGGCACGAGTGTCCCATCTCTCTGAAGGGGCATGCCTGACAAGAGAAGAGGATGCAATAGTACTGTAGAAGGTTAGATAGTTAGTGGTCATGCTTGTAAGACAATATTCCTTTATCTCTAGCTAAACACAAGGGTAGCTGAAATAACCTGAATTTACAGCCAAGGATTTTTGTTTGTTTGTTTTTGTATGAGCTAATGACCAGCCTTCACTGGCCAGCCTGTGGATAGCCACTGCCAAAGCAGTCCGTCAGCCTTTCCCGATACTCAATGCCTGGATCTCTCGCACACAGATCCTGGAGCAGAGCTTCAGCTTGATCCCTCCTGTTCCCATTGACATCAGACCTTGGTGATGATGCTTCTTTCCTGCACAGACCTGGTGCAGCTGGCGAAGCTTGCTCTCTCTCGCACATGCACATTGCTCTGGGGGTTCCCGTATTTCCTCTCGGATCTAACCTGTGACTGCTGGGGACTGGTGCAGAAGAGCTGGAGCCTTGGAGCTGTGGGTCTCCCTGTTCTCTTTAGCCCTGCTGCTTTCACCTTGGCAGTCTTTTCCCCGCCGTGTGCCTTGGCAACTGGTTGGTTTTCCATAAATGGGCCGGTACGGTATCACCTGAGGTTTTCCTCTGTTCTTTCAGTGCCCAGTCTTTGCGTTGTACGGAATAAACCAACGGACTGGTGCTAAGTGACAGCTCTGCCACTCCAAGGGCCCGTCCTGCCCCAGGCAGTGGCCTCTGTAGGTCCTGGACAAAAGCATAGGACAGGGCAGGCATGGCATGGATGTGCTTTGGATGGCAGTATTCACAGGTGAGGGTTCTCCTACACCAGAGGCTGTGTCAATCCAGCACCACCAGGGAACCCTCTGTTCCTGGGGCATCATGCAGTGCTGGGCTTGGTGAGTGTCTTGTTCCTCTGGGACACAGGTTCCAAGGGAGCAGTCAAGGGTGGCTGTCGTCAGAGCCCTTTGTACCCAGCTCGGTATCTCCCACCTTCTCTGACCCTCCTCCAGTTGGTGAGGAAGCTGAAGTACTTGGGGCTTCGTAGAAAAGAGTTTTTCCTCTGGCCCTGTTTTGGTGAACTTCCCCCTAGAGCTGTTCTGGGTCCCTCCATGGCGATGGATCCAGCGACGTTCCAGGGGGCTCTGAGGCTGAGGGCAGAGAGCAGCAGCAAAACCAGCGGATACAGGGCAGCGGTCTGCGACAGAAAGAGTCGTGTGGCTGTTTTTCAGGAGGTGCTCTAGGTCTAAGCTTCCCGATGAACCTGGCATTTAATGAAACCGCACAGAAAACAGAAAACCGAGTGGCTTGAATTTTGCAGTGCTGGGGGGCAGAGGAATGATGTTCTTGTACGCATCACCAAGAATTCAAGTGTCGTGAAGTATGGACACAGAAAACCGGTTGTCTCAGAAACTTAGTTCTGCAGATTGAGAGAGTGCCACACAGAATGGGAACAAGGCTGCGATGGGACTTCAGTAACCTTTGACATCCTCAGCTCAGTTTGCAGGTCAGTGTGTGCGTTAGCACTGATTCAGCCACAGATCCTTCCTGTGGTGGGATGATAAAACCCTGACAGCAGCTCAGCGCGTGGGAGGCAGAGTTGGCTTCGTGCTGCACCTGGGACAGCTGGACAGAGCGGAGAAGCTTCAACAAAAAATATCATTTCCTTCTTAATAAACCCAAAAGTTGAAGAACTCTTTCCTTCAGAATTCCCCAGCCATTGCCCATTACTAGCAGTGAGGCTAAAGCTCCTGCAATTGTTGGGTAATTCTCACCGCCTCCTGTTCTTCGCAAGTACCAGTGCCTCACTCCTATTTGTTACAGAAAAATTTCCGTCTCTTTGCAGTGTGAGGAAGGTTGAGTCTGTAGAAGGAGCCTGTGTCCTACATGGGGGTGGTTGGTGTCCAAGGCTGTTCTGGGCGCCGGGCTCTGCCCAGTGTTGCACAAGTGTGTGTGTGAAGATCTGCCACATTCAAACAGCGAGGAATGAACGAGTTACAAGTTTTCCTGTGAGGAAAATGTCCGCTCTAAGAGCTGGTGTGGAGAGGTGGAGACCTGTGTGCAATGGACAAAGAATCTAGTTTGGAGAGGAGATGAGTGTAATGAGCGGGTGAGAGCTGGGCTGGAGGTGGGAAGTTAGGATAAACTCAGAGCAGAAATAACTGGGCAAGATAAAGAGAGAGCAGGAACCTGTGAAAGCAATACAGGATGAGAACAAGGAGGACCACATCGTCCTGTGGACAACTTACAGGTAGCAACTTACTTTGGACTTCACGCTTTTGTTGCAAAGCAACATCTTGGACTATGTGTCCCAGAACTATCGCATGTGTGGATTCTAAACCTGCCCCATCCTGACGGTACCGTGCCATGTGTGGGGAGATGGTTGCTGCTGTTCTGTTTCTCCTTTTGTAGCTCTTGATTTACGAGGCTTTGCTGTGTCCCCCATGACTCAGGTTCTGTGTGTCCGCGCTGTTCGAGCTCTCTTCAGGGAGAACCTATTCCATACTTCGATTGCCTTCACGTATTAACTAGTATTTTAAAAGAGAGGCGTTGATGCCTCAGAACTTCACACAGTGGCACAGGTTTTATTTCAAAGTATTTTCCCAGCACCTCACAGTATAAACGCGATATCCAGCAGCTGCCCACGATAACAGTGTGTGTATATACCAGTTATTTAGGAAACCATCACATCTCACGCTGGGTGACTAAACCCTGGGTTATTTTTCCAGCGGATGTCCCTCCTCAGGGGGCGGAGGGGAGGGGAGTGGCTGCCCGGTGCTGGGTGCTTTCAGCTCTTAACCACGGGGCTGAGGCAGTGCCGAGGCCAGTGTGTCCCAGAGGAAGTCAGGACAAAGGAGGAGTTTGCTCTGGTAGATGAAGTCTGGGTTAAGAAGCAATTAAGTAATCTGGACACCCATAAATCCATAGGTCCTGATGGGATGCACCCACAGGTGCTGAGGGAGATGGCAGGAGTCATTGCTAGACCACTCTCCATCATCTTTGGTAAGTCGTGGGAAACAGGGGAGGTGCCTGAGGACTGGAGGAAAGCGAATGTCACACCAGTCTTCAAAAAGGGCAAGAAGGAGGACCTGGGTAACTATAGACTGGTCAGCCTCACCTCCATCCTTGGAAAGGTGATGGAACAACTTATTCTCGATGCTCTCTCTAGGCATATCAGGGACAAGAGGGTCATTAGAAGCAGTTAACATGGCTTCACCAAGGGGAAGTCATGCTTGACCAACCTGATAGGCTTTTATGAGGACATTACCAGGTGGATAGATGATGGTAAAGCAGTAGATGTGGTCTATCTCGATTTCAGTAAAGCATTTGACACCGTCTCCCACAGTATCCTCACAGTTAAACTGAGGAAGTGTGATCTGGATGATCGGGTAGTGAGATGGATTGTGAACTGGCTGGAGAAAAGAAGCCAGAGAGTTGTGGTGAATGGGATGGAGTCTAGTTGGAGGCCTGTATCTAGTAGAGTCCCCCAGGGTTCGGTATTGGGACCTGTGCTGTTCAATATATTCATCAACGACTTGGATGAGGGAATAGAGTGCACCCTCAGCAAGTTTGCTGATGATACAAAACTGGGAGGAGTGGCTGACATGCCAGAAGGCTGTGCTTCCATCCAGCGAGACCTAGACAGGCTGGAGATTTGGGCGGGGAAAAATTTAATGCAATTTAACAAGAGCAAGTGTAGAGTCTTGCAT
>WKFP01015041.1:103451-142575 GCA_011057875.1 Pterocles orientalis
CAGAGCCACGAAGATGATGAAGGGAATGGAGCATCTCCCTTACGAGGAAAGGCTGAGGGAGCTGGGTCTCTTTAGCCTGGAAAAGAGGAGACTGAGGGGTGACCTTATTAACGTTTATAAATATGTGAAGAGTGAGTGTCAGGAGGATGGAGCCAGGCTCTTCTCTGTGACATCCAGTGATAGGACAAGGGGCAATGGGTTCAAGCTGGAACACAGGAGGTTCCGCTTGAATATGAGAAAAAACTTCTTCACAGTGAGGGTGACAGAGCACTGGAGCAGGCTGCCCAGAGGGGTTGTGGAGTCTCCTTCTCTGGAGACATTCAAAGCCCGCCTGGATGCGTTCCTGTGTGATCTGATCTAGGTGTTCCTGCTCCGGCAGGGGGATTGGACTAGATGATCTTCCGAGGTCCCTTCCAAACCCTAACATTCTGTGACTCTGTGCGTCCTTGCCCCCAGTCCTGCCGACCAGCCCCCACAGACCCCGCGGAGCCCGGGCCGCCTCTTCCCCTCCAGGCCCCCTGAGGCGCGGACGCTGCCTCTCCCCCACCTCGGGCCTGAGGGGCCTGGCCTGCGCCGGCCGCTCCACCCCTACCACCCTCCCCTCAGGGGCGGGCCGGGGGCGCGGGGCAGGGCGGGAGCGGCCTCCGCTTCCCAGGGACGCTGGCGGGGGGCGGTGCGGCCCCACGAGAAGCCGGCGGGGCCGGAGCGCGGCGGCCAGGCCCGAGGGGCGGTGCGGAGCCCAGGCCGGGCCCTGCCGGAGCGCCCGCCCCCCGCACATCCGGGCCCTCCCTCGGGCCAGGCCCCTTCCCGGCGCGGCGGCGGCTCCCGGCCGGGCTCGCCCCGCCCCTGCGCGCCCGGAGCCGATCGCGGGCGAGCCCCGGCGCGGTGCGGCGCGGCGCGGCCCGGCCCGGCGCGATGCTGCGCTGCGTCCCGTCGCTCTGGCGCTGCAACTGGCACGTGGAGGCGCTGGACCGGCGGCACTGCTCGCTGCAGGCCGTGCCCGAGGAGATCTACCGCTACAGCCGCTCTCTGGAGGAGCTGCTGCTGGACGCCAACCAGCTCCGGGAGCTGCCCAAGGTGAGGCCGCGGCCCAGCGCGGGCCTCCCGCCACCCCGCCCCCGGTGCAGGCCCGGCCCGGCCCCCGGCGGAGGCCTCGGTGCGCCGCGGCTCGGGCCTGGCGGAGCCCCCGCACGGGGCCTGGCGGGAGGCCGCCCCCTTCCGCCGCCCTGCCGGGGCCGCCCCGGGCCGCCGCCGCCTTCCCCCGGCTGGGCCGCGTCCCTTCCCCGGCAGCCTCGGCGGGGAGCGCGGCTGCGGTCCGGCCGAGCCCCGGCCGCCTTCCCTGGGGCTGGCCGGGGGCGCCGGCAGCGGCGGGGCTGAGCGGCTCCGCGGCGGGAGCGGGGGTCCCGGGGGTCTCCCATCGGCCGGCTTGTTCCGGCTCTGGGAGCGCCGTCCCGGGCGGGCTGGGGGCACGGTGGGGGCGAGCTGCTCTGCCCGGTGCCGGGTCTCCGGCCCGCGGAGGGGAAGGGTTTTACCCGAACCAGGCGTCTCGTGAGCCGTGCTTCCTTCTGGGCAAAGCACAGCGTGGGTTTAAAAGCTCTGGTGTAACCCGTAAACACAAAAGGTATCGAATAAGTTCATTAAAAGCGATGGAGGTGCTTTGTGCTTGTTACCTGGGACTCCAGCCTGCGCTTGCAGTGTGTTCCCCGGTCCTGTTTGGCCACAGAGCTCTCTGCACAGGTATCGCGGGTGATAAATCCCGACATGATCCCTCTGTGGAGCAGAGGGCTGGAGATCCACTCTGCAGACGGCTGCCAGCGCAGCCCAGGCTCCCCAGCTCCCGCAGGGTTTGTTTCCACGCGGCAGGAGCCGTGGGTACGGCCCCAGCTCTGGTGGTGGGGCCCTGAAACACCTTTGAGGAGGAACTGAAATGGTGATGTTCCTTCTCTGCTGGGTAATCTGGAGCATAGGACACCGCAAACAAAAACTGGAATTTGGACCTGCTCTCAGGAAGGAGAAGGCCTTAAGACATTACTGGGTTACAGGATATTCTGGAGAAAGTTTTATCCCATATTCCTTGTGGAAACTGTACCAATTTTAAAAGGTTAGTTAAGTATTACTTGTTCCAGAGAGAGAAATAAGAGAGTCGGTAAATACAGGCTAGCCTTTTTATTAACATCGCTTTTTATTGGAGTTACTGACATGTTATGAAATTTGGAAAAAACAGAACAAAAACGCAAATCAACAACTTGTTTTTGATTCAGGCCAAAATAATTTGTTTCAGTTTTATTAAACTGTTCAATTTATGCGTTCCTACCTAAACACCCTCTCTTGTGTAGAAATGGCAGATTCTTGATCTCCCAGTCTCTCTAATATTTTTGTGTTCTGTCTTTCCTGCTTGTGTTCCTTTGAACAGTGAGCCAGGCTGCCCGTGGGGTTCAGTTGCAAGCGCACATTGTTCAGGGATGGAGGTGCTGGTGTGAAACTTCATCAACTCTCTTCCATCGTGTAGCTCAGGATCTTGTTATGTACTTTAGGCGGGGATATTTCTCAAACTACTGGAAAATGTGTGTTACAGGCAGGTTAGAACTTATGAATGGATTTGAGTCTTCTGTGCAGAGGAGGCCAGTTGCGACATCCCTGCAGGGAACCTGCTGGTCCTGGCGCTGCTCAGCTCCTTGTATCGTGCTGAATAGTCACAGCCCTTCCTTGCATTTGTGTTGAACCCCTTTGGACTGAGATGTTGCTGGGTTTTGGTTGGCATTTGAAGAGCGTCTTTTGGGTCATAAATGCAGATTTTATACTGATGATTTATTTACTCTGTGATAGATATAATCCTGCCTGTGGAAGCAGGTGTTGTGTTCCTGTCCTGAGCACTGTCTCTCCTTCCTGTGGTCAGCCAAAGAGGTTGTATTTGTGAACACTGTTGTTTAACTCCAGCTCTTAAGTCTGTTTGGCTTGGGACCATCAGAGCTTCTGCCACAACCTGTCCTGGGATCATGGTGTTTGAATCCCCCCAGATTTTTAGACTTTTCTGGCAAGGAATTATTAGAAAAATAATAGAAAACAAACAGGGTTCTGCTCCTCTAGTCCCAAAAGAGCTGTATTAAAGTCAGAAGGGGTACAGAGAATGGGGAGCAGAAAATGGTGGGATCAGACCCAATACACAGCAGCTTTTGCACAAGGAAAGTAAACTTTCAGAAGATCTCTTCGCTCTGTCTGAAAAAGATGTGCCGTTCCGTCCATTGGATGACAGAGGTCTGGAGTAGCACAGGTGGCCTGGAGGAAGTGAACAGGGAGCAACTGACTGCTGTTTCTTCCTGTGTGAGGACTGTGGGGCATTACGTGAAACCAAAAAGGGCTCGGTTCAGAGTGAATGAAATAATTTTTCATGCAACTTGTAGTTAAGCTGAGATGGGGAACTGCTTGCTCTATGACAGCCATCAACAGTGGTTGGAACTCGATGATCTTTAAGGTCCCTTCCAGCCCAGACCATTCCATGATATAATGGATGCTCAAAGTTTATGTGAGTTCAGGAAAGGAGTGGAGTAGTTCATGGAAGAGAAAACAACCAAAAATGAGTATATACAAAGACACCATCTTGTTTATGCTGCATCCCAGGAGAGACTTAGAGGAAGTGTTGTCTTGGACTTGCTGTGCTTGCACTCTTCCGTGTCAGGTACTGTCTGCATCTCCTACGGGCTTCCTCCTGTTGTGACGGGCATCAGCCCATCCCCAGCAAAACCGAAATGCTCTCTGCCTGCCAAGGTGTAGGAGTACGTGCCGCTGGGGAGCAGGAGGGGAAATGAGCAGAGTACCCCTGGGTTCCAACTGCTCCTGAAAAAAGCCGAGGAGCTGGTGGGTGCTGCCTGGAGATGCTGTGCCCTGGAGACATGTTGGGAAGGGTGAGCAGAAGTTGGCCCCCCAGTCTTTCCTCTTTCCAGCCCGCACCACGTTTCCTCCAACTGGTGCCATGGGTGGTCCAGAGGCGGTTGATAAGGAGGTCTGTGGTTTGGTGGTTGCCAAGTTAGACCCTCCCTGAGGTTCGGCCCAGTGTATGTCCTAATGGTTTGTGCTGATAGAACTCCCCTGAGCAGGGCAGAGGGGCACGTTCAGTGCCAGCACACAGATCGTGTGCAGGAGGGGCGTCACTAAAGGATATTGCTGTTGGGGACCATGTGAGTAGGGACTAATGTCGGTGTAAGAAGCTGCGTGTTGTACAAGGTGGGTATGGGATGGAAGTTGCAAATAACTTGCCCTTCCACCAGGGAAAGAGAGGACAGCAATACCCAATTTGGGCACGTATCCTTCCCAAGGGAGGGTGATGAGAGAGATCTTTGGTTGGAGTAGGGAGGACGCTTTCCAGTTGAGAAGCACTTGATGGAAATGTGCCTTTTGCGTGAGACAGGGAGGAGGATTTTTGTGTACTGCAGTGGAAGACAGGGAAAAAGGAAAATGTGCTTGTTTCACAGAACAGGGCTGCGTGTGCCTGTTCCTTGGGAGAAGGGTTTAAAGGGCTGCCGAGATGTGCATGTGGGGTGGGAGAGGAGAGCAGCAAATGGAGATTGGTGAGAAAAACGTGAGTGAGGGAGTATGTACAGTCTTTGGTAGCGCGTTTGACCAGAGCAAGTTTATTTCTAAGGGCTCAAGCAGGATTTTTGGGGAAGGCTTCCACGTGGAGGTGATTTTTGAAGGAAGAGGATGGAGGAATGCCTGGCTTTTGGAAAGGTCACCTTGTTTTACAGTTAGCAAACACCTTCCTTTGAAAACATTCAAATTCATGTGACTCCTCTCCTGACTCCTTTTCTTGCCTAGCGCCCACTACCAGGCCACCTCTGACTGACACACATTTATTTGTCTTTATTCCACTTGTTCCAGAGTCCAGAAGCACTGGCAATCTCTTGCTCTTTCTGTGGCACCATTTTCTTCTGCACCAGAACTTCCCAAGTCCCCTTCCTGCTGCTGCTTTGCTCCTGATCTGACGACCTGCCTGCCTCCTGGCACTGCTGGATGACGCCACCGCACTTTCCTGAACTCTCTCTTCCAGGCTGTGAAAGGGAATGCTTGTTTCTCTCCATCCTGCAGTGCCAAATACTCTCCTGTCTGGTCTTGCTTCTTTTTTATTTGTCCCACGTGTTCCGAGTCTGGGTTTTTCATTATGGTGGCTGTGCTCTGACTGTTTGAAGTGATAGATGAGATCTGTGCTGGGAGCATCTGCTGCCTTGTTGCAGGGATTTCCTGCCAGGGTGATACAGCATGATTTAATGGGAAATGATAAATTCCATGTGATAAGTTTGCTGTGCTCTTCGTGAGGGTGTCTGAATTCCAGAGGAGGAAATGCCTTGCTCTGTGCCGACTTCTGCTCTACCTGTCTGGCACAAAGTGGTTCCTGCAGGACTGTGAGTGTGCAGCACACTGCAGCAGCAGGTCCTTCAGTGAGGGATACAGGTTTTGAAGGTACAGCCTGCTAAATCCTTATGACAGAGCTACAAAATCCACCTGACTCGTTTAGTCCGCTCTCCGTGAGCACTTCAGAGGGGCAGGTCTCGGCAGAAAGGAATGAACACAGTCTGGAATTTGGAGGAGGAATTTGAAGGTGGTGGACAGAGCCGGTCACAGCCCAGTAGCAGAGCACTATCAGCAGGGATCCAGAGGCTCCCGCTGGGTTTTCGGAGGAGTGCTTGGGGTTGGATTATGGGAAGGCAGAAGGGAGAGGTCGGAAGAGATCTGGGTGGAGCAGAGCTTGTAGGACCTGGTGTGGGAGGAAGAGAGGGTGGAGCTGAGCAGGGACTGAAAATCCTGAAGAAGGCAATGCAGAGGAGGGAGGAGACCTCTCCTCTGTGTCAACAGAGGGAGGGGCTACGGAGACCTGCTGGGAAGGTCACCTGGGCAGGAGATGCAGTGAGGTTGGGAGGATGGGCTGAGGGATCGTGCGGAGAGGGAAAAAGGAGGGAATAAAAGAGCTGGTTTTGATAGGAGTGTTTGAATAGTGGTGGTGCTGCAGAGGCAAGCCTAGGGATGTCATATGAAGGGGTTGACCTTTCTCTGCTTTGTTTTTTCCTTACTAGCGCTCCCATGATAAATTGGGACCAGTGCAGAAATCTTTTTTTTTTTTTTCCTATGGACCAGTGAGCTGTAATTTGCTCTGAAAATTATGAGATGGACACCTGGCTAGAGCACCAGGGAGAGGAGTCCGTTGGGTCCAGCGCAGAGTCCTTCCTGTGCTGACTTGTTGCTATTTGCATCTTGGCAGGGCCGTTCCCAGGCTGGTCGGAACAGCCTGGGTTCCAGCGGTTCCTCCTGTTTGGCTGCCGTTGGCCTGGGGCAAGAGCATTGGTGTCCTTTGTCCAGAGGATCCTGCCGCCTGAGCAGGGTGAAACCCGAGCGCCGTGTTTGTCACTTTCCCAAGACAAGGTGGGGCCTTGCAAAGCTAATTAAGAGCAGCTTTTAATTTCCTGGCATCTGGGGCCTGCAAGGAGGATCTTGGGTTTTATTTACTGCCATGGAGGAGTAAAGCTGCTCCTTTTAATCTCTCCATGCTAATAGCCCTTCCCTGGGAAAGTCGGCGAGCCGCAAATCATCGGCGACTGGACTCCTCAGTGGTTTGCCATTCTGAAACAAGGCTGAGCCAGCTTCGGTGCCCATTAAGGCTTGAGCGTGCAGTGGGCACCTTTCCTTCTTCTGCATGTGCATTCTTTGCATCACAGGCTTTGTCAAAACTGCAAGCGGCATTTGTTTAACAAAACCAGTCAAGAAACTGGTTTGGCTTGATTATTTTGAGACCTGTGCACAGAGTTGGCATGGCTCTCTGCCCTTCCAGGAGCTCAGGAGCCCTGTGAGTTAATGGGTTCAGGTGGATGTGGTTTTGTTTCTCCAGAAGCCAGGTATTCTGGATGTGCTGCTGCCCAGACACTGAAACGAATGCAGGCCATTCCACCCACATCCTTTTCTCTCTGTGCAGGAACTTCCTGTCTTATAAATCCTGGGTGGTGGTGAGGGGGGTTTAGGATCTGTGCTGAAGTGGTAACGACTGAGTAAAGGTGCAGTTGTGGAAGAAAGATCTAATGGAACTCTTGGACATACAAACAAGAGAATGGGAGAGAGGAACAAGGAAGTGATTTTGTGCTTTAAGGTCTACAAATAAGAGCTGACTTCATATTCACGTCTCTGTGAGCTCCAAGGTGTGTTGTCAGCTTTGTTGTTGGACAGCGTGGGAGGTTCAGTGAAGCAAAAGTTAATGAAGATTTAGATGACTATGGCCTAAATGGTGCTGCCTCTCACCAGATCTCCTTTACGCTGGTTTTGTACAATGTCAGGAGGTCATCAGTGAAAGCACCTACTCGGTCTTTCCCCTGGGTTCAGCTGATCCAGTTGTTGCAAACCTCTGGATCAGTCTCTGTCGTGTAGTTAAGTGCATCCTCGCTGTCTTTGGGTGCATCGGCTGCTATGGTGGCTGCTTGGAGCAGGTTTGCACCTTTGTGATTCCTCCGGCTCCTCAGTGACAGTTACTGGGACAGGTTCACCCTCCCTTGCTCGTGTTCCAGGGTGCTGCCTCTGAAGCATGAACGTGATATCGCAGTGGCCCTGTGGAGCGTTGGCTCCTTGCCTAATCCGCTTGCACCTCTCAGATCTCTCTCCTTGTTCCCCTTGGCTATTGTCTGAACGCCTGCCCGGGATGATTGAGGTGGTGTTTCATGGATGGTTAGAGGTAAAGGCAGGACTAGGTTAACCTCTTCAGGTCTCCTCTGACTTGTTATGTATGTTCCCCTGGATATTCCTGGATTTCCTGACCCTGTTTCGCCGTCTCCCTGATGGAAAGGTGAATGAGGCCAGGAGCAGTGGTAGAAGAGGGTGGTGGATGGTGGGACGCGCTGCGTGCTGCGGTGGCCGCAGAGCTCTTGCATTGCAAGGTTCTTTGTGGTTTCTGACTCCTCCTCTTTCCATTTCTAGTTCAGGGTGTTTAATGGTGTATGTCTGAGCAGTTCCCCTGGGAGCTGCTTTGGCACCTTCCTATTCTTTGTACTCTTCCTGTTCAGAGGAGCTGTTTTTGTCTTTTTGTGTTTGAGTCTCCTGCTGTCTCCTTCCACATGGGGACACTTAACTCTTCTTTAGGACTTTCCCAGTCCCCCAAATACACTTCCATGAACCCCAGTGTGCAATCTGCTGTCATCTGAATACCCTGCTCCGTACCAGGTCAAACTCGGTCTTGTCTGCTGTGTCTAGGTTTCCCAGTCTCGGGGTTAGAGCTCAGTTGTTGGGGTTGGTTTATTTGTTTGATGGTGCCTCTCGGTGCTGGAGATGCAGCTGTTGTGTAAACTCACAGGGTGATATGATTTCCGCCTCAAGAAAATACAGTCCTCTTTGAAACAATGGGAACAGGTTATGTTATAACTCTTGGCATTTCTCCCTGTTGCTAATATTTGTGGCATTCCAAATAAGTAAGTTACTTTTTTTGTAGTCACTGGTTGACCCTTCTTTGGTCAGAAGATGGTTTAGAAGAACTGGAGAGGGGGGTCAGGTCCCTCTGCTGCCCTGGAGAAGGTGCTGCTCTGCCAGGGAGGGGATGGGTGGGAAGAGATAAATGCTGGAACAGAGAAGAAAGGGGGAGAGGTCTTTGGACAGCACTTGGGATATGTTAGGTTTTGCTTCTTCGCCTGTAGCGAGAACGTTGTCCCATGAAATGATCTTGGCAGGCCTCTCCGGATTAATGCTTTTGCAGTATTTCAGTGGAAAACGCCACTGGATGCTCAGTGCATGCCGCAGGGAATTCCCACCCTGCAGGACCGGGCGTGGGGGGGAGGTCGCTTGTGCTCTGGTGTCAGCGGAGGGGCCTCTGTTATGCAGTCGTGCGGTGCTGCTTCTGAGTTTCAGATGCAGTCTGAGACCACGAATTGCTTCCCCCAGCTCTCTGCAAGAGTGAGATGTTATTTGTGGTGTCACGATCAAATTCTGGGTTGGGGATTTCCTTTCTGTGGCCCTGAACCAGTTTGTCATTTCATTTGGTGCAGAAATCCCCCTCCGCTCCTGCCTGCATCCCCAGCTGTGCCTGGCCCCGGAGGGGGCTGCATTCCTCCCGCCCCCCCCCCCCCCCCCCCCCCCCCCCCGTCAGCGCCTGGGAAGCAGCCGCTGGTGAGCCTTTGGCTTGCAGGCAACTTGCTTTGTCGTCGCTGGAATGTGTTCCTGACGCTGAAGTACTTTTATATGTTTGGAATACATTCCTCAGGGCCTGATATGTGAGGTTAAATAGTCGGAAATCCGGCCAGCCTGCCCTGGGGAGGGCTGTGCAGCAGCCTGGGAGCAGCCTCTGCGGGATCCGTGTTCTCCTGGCTCCAAGCTCCGTGTGCGGGGACATGCGGAGCCTCTCGTGTGTGCTCAGCACTCCTGCCCTGCCTTGCCAGCCTTTCCACAATCTCCTACATGTTGTGGACCTGCCTGGGCTGGGCAGGCGAGGAGCATCCCCTCGTCCTGTCCTGTGGGGGGGCTGGCAGGGAGCAGAACCCCCTTTGCAGTCCCTGCTGAAGCATGGGGGGCTTGCCTGTAGTGGTCTGGCTGCAGCTTGGCTGAAGACTGCTGTGCCTGCTGCTCGGCTGCTGCAGAGCATTGGCAGTTTCTCTTTGTGACTCTGCGGAGTTGCTGCCTTTCAGGCGCTTTTTGTTTATGTGCTTGTGGCCAGAAGAGGCTAAAGCTGGTTTAGTGTCTGTGGCAAATGCTGCAAGGAGGGGAGAATGAAACATTGCCGTAGTTGCGGTTGGTTATTTGGGAAGATCATAGAATCGCAGGGTGGTTTGGGTGGGAAGGGACCTTAAAGCCCATCCGGTCCCACCCCCTGCCATGGGCAGGGACACCTTCCACTAGCCCAGGTTGCCCAAAGCCTCATCCAGCCTGGCCTTGAACCCCTCCAGGGATGGGGCATCCACAGCTGCTCTGGGCAACCTGGGCCACTGGCTCACCACCCTCACAGGAAAAGCTTCCTCATAATATCTCACCTAAATATCCCCCTTTTCAGCCTAAACCTGTTTTGCCTTATCCTGTCCCCTTCCCCCCATCAAGAGCTTGCCCCATCATCCCCCTCCTTTCAGCCCTGGAAGGTGCTGGACGGTCTCCCTGGAGCCTTCTCTTCTCCAGGCTGCACACCCCCAGCTCTCTCAGCCTGTCCTCACACAGGGGCTGCTCCAGCCCTTGGACCATTTTCATGGCCTCCTCTGGCCCCGCTCCAGCAGGTCCGTGTCCTTGATTATCCAAGATCCCTCCCTTTGTTGTGCTGGCAAATGGGTCTGTGTCCACTGCCTGTGTCTTGTCCCACGCCTGCCTCAGGTGGGACAAACCGAGTCTCCGGGTAGCTGGCACAAGGAACTCCAAGGAACACCCAGGTGCGAGGGTCTGCCCGGATAGTGGCAGTGGTTCCCCCCACCATTGCACCAGGGCTTCCCCGTGGGGGCCAAGGTGCGGCCTTGCTGCTCGAGCACCAAACCGATGTTCTCATGTCTCAGGGGTGGCAATCACTTGTTTGACCTCTGCTACCGTTAACTCCGTTACCCTCAGTAAATGTCAGGGAGAGTGGTTCTTCTTGAATCTAGCTGTTCTGGGAATGTGTGTCGCTTGGGTCATTTCTCTCAGTGTAGGGAAAGGTGTCTCTTGAGTTCCCTGCTCTGGTGATGCCACCTGGTACTAACTGGGGGCACTGGGCTGTGCTGGAAGGGGGCTGACTCCTGCTCTGCCATGGGAGCTGTGCAGCCCGCAGGGCTGGTCCTGCCCGGCTGTGGGACAGATGTCTTGCTGGTTCTGTGGCCTCACCTGTGGGGTGTTGGCTTTGAGCACATTGACTCGGAAGGACTGAGTTTAACCTCAGAGCTGATCAGCTCCGAAGTGTTTTGCTTTGCAGTTTCTGCTCCCGGCTCCACTTGAGTCCCTCTCATGTAGGTGGCTTTCCCCAAAGGCAGCCCTGCTGGCACAGTCATCAGAGATCAGCTCTTGCTTTCATCAGAGATGTGAAAGGAGACATCTCAGTTCTGTTCACACTTCTCCTACCTGTGGGTCTCCAAGACTGGAACAGCAGACACGTGTGCTCCTGCGGAGCACCCAGCAGAGTCTGCTTCCTCTGCGGGCAGGGATTCAGATGTCACGCCCAAGTTCCACCAGGAGAAAATGCAAGGCTCAAATAGATGATCCCGTTTTGCTGTGAGCATTCTGAGGAGCTTCCCAAGCTGCTGCATTTCACCACGTACAGACCCCTCCTGCCCAAGGTGGCAGTCCTGTGCGTTCGTCCTGGTTGGGGACAAATACGGAGCTCTTGCTGCATGCTGCTGTGAGCCTGTGGTGGGAGGGCAGTCCCTCTCCTTGCTTGTGAATCACCAGGAGAATTGTAATTATTTTCCTGCTATACAGTCTGATCCTGCCTTTAATTAAACATGTGCTGTCCTGCTGAAGGTGGTGGGACTATACCAGCAGGGTTTGACAGTTGGACTGGAAATTCTCTGAAGAATAATGAGATATACGGAGCTCGTGTCCTCGTCACTGGCACTTCCAGGATCAGAAAGGTTGTCAAAACCTCTGCTGTGGATCCCCTTTGCCTGTATTGGAGGAGAAGTAGTGTAGCAGGCACTGTTGGGGTGCTCAGTCCCTGCAGCAGAATCACCTGGCCCAAAACCTCTGGCTCTGGGCTGTTGTCCCAGAGGCAGCCGGGGTTGTCACAGGGTTTTCTGGAGGAGAAGGAGGTGTCCGAGACCTGCTCTTTGGCTAGCAGAGCTTGGGAACACCTTGATAGTTTTAGCTGCAGAAGCAAGAAGGTTTTCTGCAGTTCTGGTGGGAAGAGTGTTTAGAGCATAGACCCAGTTCCTGGTCTCCAGATGTCACTGCCTCATTTCAGAGATGCTGGCTGATGTGTAAGGTCACTGTGGCGCTGTGGTTGTGTAAGTTGGGTGTCTGACTCCTCCTCTTCCTCTGGCACGCTTCCTGCTGCTCCCTCCAGCAGTGCTACAGCCGCCTCACCTTGAGAACTGCCCCATCTTTACGAGTGCATATGAAGCCTGCTTAAAGCTTTGCTTGGTTGAAGGGAGAAATGTCCCTGCAGCCTGGTGGCACTTGGCCCCTGATTGCAACAGGGGTCCTGGCACCAAGGCAGCCCCTGCAGCTGTTTGTGCTGCAGAGCAGCGTGGCTCCTTCTCCGGAGAAACTGGTGGAGAAGCCAGGGCATCCATTTGCCCTCCTCCCTCCCTCCTGGCTGCTGTGGAGGTGTGTCTCCTCCAGGTACAGGAGGGAGCATGGGGGCTGGCTGTCGGAGGGTGGCAGCAACGTGATTCTGGGGAACAAAGACCCCCGTGTCTCCTCTTCCCCTGGGATTAGGCACAGTGCCTTTGGCAGGACTGATGTTTGGGGTGTGAAATGGCACAAATGCATCCGCTCAGACACGTGGGGCCACTTCACGTGTATCTCGGTGTTGTGCGGAGGGGATCTCCTTGCTGAAGCAGCGACAGGTGAGGGGAGAGCTGGAGTTCAGTATCAGGTCGACCGCAAACCATTTTGCTATAGCCTCAAGAAAACAAAGATTCAGAAGAGAGTCTTGAAACTCACCTGGGCCTGAGGCTGACCTGGAAGCAGGGAGCAGTCCCCATGCAGAAGCGGTCAGTGTTTCCGAGTCCCAGGCTTCAGCACCCAAAGGCTTTCTCTGCTTCCTTGGCTGTAAAGATTCGTCTTTCTGTGGGTGGGATGGGAGCTGTAGGACGTACGCGCTTGTGTTGCCATTGTGTGAACCGGGGGTGGGTGCAGGGCTCTGGCCTTGTTGCAGGGACACTGTGGTTGTGTTTGCCACAGGCTGGATCCCAGCGTCGCGGGCACCGGCAGTCTGCACGGCAAGCTCGGTGTCCCTGACCCTGCCGTACATCATCAGTGCCCTACCACGCAGCTGTGCCCAGGCGGCCAAGGGCATCCTGTCTTGTATCAGAAACTGTGTGGCCAGCAGGACGAGAGCGGTGATTGTCCCCCCGTACACATCACCGGTGAGGCCACACCTTGAGTAGCATGTTTGGTTTTGGTCTCCTCACACCAAGAAAGACATTGAGGGGCTGGAGCACAGCCAGAGAAGAGCAGCGAAGGTGGTGGAGGGTCTGGAGCACAAGTCCTGGGAGGAGTGCTGAGGGCACTTGGCGGGGTTCAGGCTGGAGAGAAGGAGGCTGAGGGGAGATCCCCCGGCTCTGCAGCTGCCTGAAAGGAGGGGGCAGGGGCCAGGGGGTCAGTCTCTTTGCCCAAGTAACAAGTGACAGGACAAGAGGAAATAGCCTCAGGTTGTGCCAGGAGAGGTTTAGATTGGATATTACGAAAAAATTAATCGCTGAAAAGGGTTGTCAAGCACTGGAACAGGCTTCCCAGGGATGTGATAGAGTCACCATCCCTGGAGGGATTTAAAAGACATGTAGACAAGGTGCCTGGGGACATGGTTTGGTGGTGGAGTTGGCCGTGGTGGGGTGATGATTGGACACAATGGTCTTAAGGGGCTTTTCCAATCTAAATGATTGTTTGATCAGGCTGCTTGGGTTGTTCTGGGACTGAAGCCGTTTCCCTCCCTCCTGCCAGAGCAGCAGGGCTAGCTCCACTGTGCCCCTTCTGAGGACCTGGGAGTGTCTGGGGAACCCAGCACTGCCTGCCCTGCCACGCCAGCTGGCTCTGTGGCTGTTAATCCCGTAGGGGGGATGGTTGGCTTTGCAGGGCTGCCCTCAGGATTTCGTTGTTTCTGGGAACTGGTATAGTTGAGTGGTAGCTCAGAGGGTTTGTTCTGATACTTTTATCCGTTGTCGTTTCTCCTTTCTTCATTTTTCACCTCTTGATCTGGCTGAATAAGCGAGCGGGGGAGGAGGCCGGGCTCTGCTGGGCATTACTCCCCAGCAGAAAGGAAGCCCTTGGTGGTGGTGTCAGACTCCCAGCATCACTATCTGAATCCTGTGGTTCTCCAGGCTAACCTAATAGCTCCATTAACCTTTTCTTCATGTCTTGGGGCTTTGCCACAGCCTCAGTAGTAATGCTGGGAGCTTCACAGATGCAGACATCAACAGTCAAAGAGGCAGGATTGAGATTTGGAGAAAGTACGTCACATCAGTAATCTGAAGAAGCATGACTGAGCTGGAGGCATGCTGAGTGCAGAGAGGAGGATGGAACGTCCTTCAAATGCTTTCTAGGGCCTCTTGTAAACAAGAGACTGGGCTCACAAGGGCCCTTTATGGCTTTGCTGGGTATATACGTGCTGAGTGTGACTTTGCATTCTTGTGCTGCTGTTCAGAGGGACCTTGACAGGCTGGAAAAACGGACCAAGGGGAGTCTCGTGGAGTTCAACAAAGGGAAATGCGCCTGGGGAGGAATAACCTCCTGCACCAGTACAAGCAGGGGACTGACCACCCGAAAAGCAACTTTGCAGAAGCACTGGGGGTCCTGATGGACCACGAATTGACCAGCAGTTAGGAAGAGCATTTCCAGCAGGTCAAGGGAGGTGATCCTTCCCCTCTCTTCTGCACTGGTGGAACCATATCTGGAGGACTGGATCCAGTGCTGGGCTCCCCAGTGTAGGGCAGACATGGGCATACAGGAGTGTGTCCAGTGAAGGACCACAAAACGATTAAGAGACTGGAGCATCTAGGCTGAGAGAGTTGGGACTGTTCAGCCTGGAGAAGAGAAGCTCAGGGAAGTTTTGCCTATGTGTATGTGATGCCAGGGAGCAAAGGAGATGGAGCCTGACTCCTCTAAGCGGTGTCCAATGGCAGGACAAGAGGTAATAGAGTGAAAAAGGGGAAAATCGGTTTAAACATAAGGAATTACTTTTTTTTTTTTTAACTGAAGGAGTGGTCAAACACTGGAACATGTTGCCCAGTGAGGTTGCAGAATGTCCGTCGTTGGAGATATTCAAAGCCCCAGTGGACGCAGCCCTGGGTAACCTGCTGACCCTGCTTTGAGCAGAGGCTGGACTGGCTGAGCTTGACCAACCTCGGCCATTCTGTGGTTTTGCTGAATGCTCCTCCATTATGCAAATTGCCTTTTTGAGTGAACTGCTGTGTTTGGAAATCTGCATTCCTCGCTGTCCTGCTACATGCTTCATTGCAGTTTTGCAGACATTGGCTTTCTAGAAACTTTTTCTGCTTTCTTGCTTTGTCTGGAAGCTCTGTGCTGGTGTCCGTAGGCAGCGAGATACCCATCTCGTGCTGGTCAAGGCTGGGTGTGAAGGCAGCAGCGGCTCCATTCCGTCTTGCAGAACAGGAGGTGGCTGATGGAGCCAGTTTTGGAGTTGGACAGTCAGAATTCCTTACGTAATGGGTGAGGAAGGAGTACAGGGGACTGTCGGACTTCTGTTGCTGCTCAGGAGTTAGGCATCTCCCTCTCTTTGTTTTGGCCAGCACCACCTCTAGTGCCACCCATCTGCATTGCCAGGGAGCAGTCGTGACATGTTGGGGATGCAAGGCCAGAAGGTCATTTCTGAATCAGGGCAGTATTTCCTCCTTCCTGGGTTTGCTCTGCTTTCCCAGGCAGGAGTACGCCGTTTACCAAAGCTGGAGCCGTGGGCTAACCTGGCCTGTAATTAAGTGCAGGCAAAGTCCTTCATGTCTGCTGAGCTCCATGGGAGCGGGGACTTTGGTGCTTTTGGGTCTCAGTGGGGGAGAAGTGCTGCAAAGTGGAGCGTCAGGCATCCTTGTGTTTTCCGTGAGAAATGTCTCCTACATCAGTGGGCCCCATCGTCTGTACGTGAGGCTCAGGGCTTTCTCAGTGCGCAGGTGTTTCTGTTCCTCAGCAGAAGCCAAAGGTGAATCTACCAGATGGAGCCCATATTTGCTGCTACCAGTGTTTCTTGTTGTCATAAACTGGCTGAGCCTGTTATTGTTTCTCTGAATAACCTCAAATAAAACCATAGTGTGCTTTTTGGAAATGCTCCATGAGTGGGGCTGACCTAACCATTGGAGGTGAGTGCCGTGTTGTCAGGATAGCTCTCTGCTTGGCTGGTTGTAATCGTTCAATTTGAAGCCGACATTTCTTTCCCTTTGCGATGAGGATAGTTTTGACTGTCGTAGCAATGATTCTGCTCTGTTGGCCTGATATTTTTCTGCTATAAAGTTACTCCAAAGGCAATGGTCTGAGTCAAGAGGTTCGTTAATAGTTGCCCTGGGGTTTCATCCTTTCTCGCTTCTACCTGTATCATCGTATTTCATTATTGAAGTGGGTCTTCCAAAGTTGCTGAGGCATCAGTCATCGTTAAGACAGAAGTGAAGTCTTTCCAGTTTGATGGTAGTTAGCTGGACCTAGCTGACAAGCGTGGTGTGCTCTAACAGGAGCGGAATAAATAGCTCAGGGTGGTCGGTGAGCTTACCTGGAGCTTCTTGGGAACCCAGCCCTTTGATATCAGGTAGCTGCGTAACTCGCCTGAGTGCAGCTTCCAGCTGGCTGGTGTGGTTTAATTGTGAAAGGTTTGTCCCAGGGGTCTCCTGAAGTTCTGATGGTTGTCTTCCATTGCTTATATTGGTTGCACACTTCAACATTTGCCTGGCAACAGCAAAAAGGCACGTTTGAGGCTTTTTATTTGGTTGTGCAAACATGCCTGTGAGTTTAACAGAGAATGTTACATGTACTGTTGTTGACAACGTTCTTTGTACGTGACCACCTCCTCTCCACTCTTCTGTTGGATACAGTGCCTGAAGGTGCTTGGCTTTCATTCTTGGTCCGTGCATGTAGAGTACACTTTCGTGCAGGGTCTAGTGGGTGCCCTGGCATCACGGGGGGGCCAGCAGCATCCTGGGCAAACCAACGGGAGCACACCCAGGGACCGGGGGAGCGGTGGCTCCCCTCTGCTCAGCACACTGTAGACCACCCCTCGATGCTGCATCCATGGCCAGAACGGCATCACCAAGCTGGTGTGAGCTCAGCAGAGGGTCCATGGGGTGGGCAGGGACTGCAGGAATGAGACTTCTTCAACCTACAGAAAACAACTGCTTTGGAGGGACATCGTAGCAACCTGCCAGTATGTACGGGGAGATGGTCATGGAGACGGAGCCCAGCAGTGCTGGGGAAGGATGAGAGCACCAGGCGTCATGGTACAAGGGGCTTGCAGTTGGCTACAAGGGAGTTTTCTCCACTGTGAGGGTAATTAACTGGTGGACCCAGGGGCCCAAAGGATTTTTGGATCGTTGGAGGTTTTGAAAGACTTGATGAGACAAAAGCCTGAGCAACCTGGTCTGACTTTGTAGCTGACCCTGCTCTGAGCAAGAGGTTGGACCAGAGACCTCCCAAAGTTCCTTCCAACCTTTGAATTATCTCATGATTCTGTGGTAAGGGTCTGTGATATACAGAGGATTAGAAGGATATTACCTCATTGCCCCTTTTGACTTGAAAAATCCGTGGATCTAGGTTGCCTTTTTTTTTTTTTTTTAAGAGGTGGAAATAATTCTGTTTTGTTTCAGAAATTATGGATCTCTTGAATGACTTCTCATATGTTTGCCTGCTTTCGCCTGCTGAATGAGGATGTTGCAGCTGAAAACGTGCCGCAGACCCTGTATTGCACATTCTTTTTTGCAATGTTATAGTTTTATGGAGTATTTTGGCTTATAGCGCTTTATGGGCTCTTTACACCTTCTGCTCATTTTCAGCCAGTGCATTGACGAGAGCAGTGGCCTGTGTGTTTCCGATCTGTTACGTTGCAGTTGTGCTGTTCTGGACATTGTCAGAATTTATGCCCCCTGACTCTTATTTGCAAGACAGTTTTGTTGTTGTTTTCCATTTTAGCCATCCCATAACCGTTTACATCCTTCAACGGTAGAATATCTTTGTAGTATGTTCTAACTTAGGTTTTTTTCCCCCTAGTTGCCCAACTGTGCTGTGAATATATATAGGTGCACCCCCCCGTCTTCGTCTTGAGCCTTTCTGTGATGGCTCCTGTCGTACTCTGAGCTGGCTGAATTCCTGTGCTCTGGGCTCCTTTCGTACTAATCCGTGTTTGCTCCTGAAGCTCCAAGCTTCAGGCTTCTGGTGTGCCAGGAAACAGTGAAAGGTTGCTGCTTGTTTTTTTTTTTTTTTCTTCAAACTTCCATTTTTGATCTTTTATCAGTCTAGTTTGGACACTGAAAGATCCAGGTCATGCAGATTTGGTGATTTAAAAAAAATAATTTTATTCAGAAAATCTTGAAGTTGTGTGTGTTTCATTTCAATAGAGACATTCAGTACGGTGCTAAATTTGTGACTTTTTTTTTTGCCAGCTGTGTGAGACAGGGTTGACATTGATGAGAAAAAGTGCTAATTGCCAGTCTCCAAAGAGATGCTTTCTTAAGTTTTCACTTCTAGTTCCAGTAACAATTTTAAAATTAATTTCTTCTCCATTTCCAGTGTCACAAATGAATCTCTCGTGCAGCCTGCAGCATTTCACTGGCACAATCCTGTTGGCAAAGGGTTAACAATGGGGAGTAGGTGGCTGGTACCTAACAACAAGAAGGTTTTTCTAGTCAGAGTAGACACAGTGGCTCACTGGGATTCTGCTTAACTTTATTTTTTCCAAGTATAAGATCTTAGTTCTTGTATGGGAGCACTGTAATTCTGCATTTGTTTTTTGTGACCTCCACTGATGACTTTTGACTAGTTTGAATTTTGTAATACATTAACATATTTTATTCAAGTCCAGTTTCCCTGCATCTTAAGAAGTGGGATGGGCTAGTCTTGTCTTGCTGTTTGCTGAATGTAAATTTGTGCACTGACCTGGTAACAGTCTGTCAGCGCTCTGAGGTTTGGGAATTTTACCTTTTTTATAAAAAAAAAAAAAAAGCTGGGGGAGAAAAAGTGCTGTTTAATGGATATAAAAAGCAGCATACAAACCAAGGTATTTTAGGACATTATATTTAGTCAATGTCTTCCTGAAGCAAAGTCAATTGGATGGGAAGAGTTGTGGGGTTGTCACGCCAGCCTCGCTCAGGGGCTTGGTCTGCGCTTGGCTTCGCAGGCGTGTCTGTGTGCCTGCAGGTTCTGAGTGTTTCCAGTAAGGTGGTTACGCTGGTGAAAGGCCTGTGATGCAGTTTGTTCTGTTAAATTGCACAGGTACAACTGCGGTGCCAAAGCAGTGTCGTGTTTTGGTTTTGATGGCCCAGCTCAGAAAGTAAACCTTCCCTGCTGCGGAGCTGCCGTCCATGTTCACAGCCGGTGGTTTGCCCCACGGACGTTCAGCTTTTCAATCTCTGCTGTCAGTAAGTGCTTCCCGCGTATCTTGCAGTGCAGCATACAGCGTGATTTTATTCCAGTTTATTCTAAAAAGTTTTTTTGAAAGAGTGCATGCATATATTTTGAGACTGCCTAAAATATGTAGGCGGAAGCGCCAGGAGTTCAGACTGTAGATATTCTGTTCCCTCGGTTATTTTCCGACTTGTAGGCTCTAGCAGGTTAACACAATGTCTTGCCTGGAATTTCCTTCCATTCTAAAATTAGGAGAAGGATCTAGGAAACAATAGCAAATCAAGTCTCTAAGCCTCCTGCTCTGGCTTGAACCTTTATTGTTATTTAGACTTTCACCTACTTCCTCTCTTATTGAACTGATTTGCATTAGATAAACTGAATTAAAAAGAACTTGTGCTGTTCAGTGTCAAGAGGACTTTTTTTCCTCCTTTTTTTTTTTTTTTTTTTTTTAAAACGTGTTCTACTGCTAATGGTCTGCTGCACTAGTTTAGGACATCAGGTGTATGAGTTTCATATTGCTGCTGTTCATCCCAGAGCCCTTCTCCCTTTCGGCGTCGGGAGGGACGCTGAGTACGACTCTGGGCTCTGGGTGTTTTTCACGGTTGTGCTGTGCACCCCTTTTTCACTCCTTGCCTGCCCTTGCCTGGTCTGTGTTACTGTTCTTTGCCTGTCACCAGTGGCAGCTGTAGGTGTCCCACCACCCCAAACCAGAGCAGATCTCAGTACCCCCCTGCTCCTGGGCAGGTCCATTTCTGCACCCTTCATGCAGGTGGATTACTGGAAAGGCATCTGAGAGAGAAGGTTCAGAGCTCAAACTCTTGTTTGATCCTTCTCCGTGCACAGCCCTGACACTCTGGACGTGTTTTCTGATCTGTAAGTAATCCTGTGATTACATCTTCTGTTCTCACTAACTCACTCCGCCTCTGGCGCAGGGCAGACAGGATGATTATGGGGATTAGTCTGCATGTCACTTTGTAGACCTGCGCTTGTTCCTGCCTTCATCGCTACTTTATTTTGTGCCAGGGGTTGAGTTATCAGCTTCTTCAGGTTTGTCCGTTTAAAACTCCTGAACTGTTAGAGGTGACTTAGAGCACTTGTCTGTGCTGCGGCAGAGCCCAGACACATCGTCGGAGATGTGGTGTCACTACAGGTGTGTAAGAGCCTCTGTCTTCCTCTGTTTGTGGGGTACAGGTAAACTTCTTAAAACTGTCTCATTTTCTGCAGTGGCCCGAGACTGTTTTCCCCTGGTGCCCTGAAATGATCCAGGAAACGCAGCAAACACCACAGCCCTGCTTCCATCCTGTCCGGTGTCCTAACGCCTGACAATAGTGAGAAGCAGCTCTGAGATGCGTTCAGCTGATAATTACAGCGTGGTGTGTTTAGTAAGGTCACTGAGAGGCTGTTGATGTCTGGAAAGAAGATGATTGATGACTTGTAATTTACCATTTATAGCTAATGTAATTGACCTCCGAGGACAAGGTGGGAGGAAGTTGGGTCCTGTTGGACCAGGAGACCTCTGGAGGTCCCTCTGGTCAGCATTTCTGTGACTGTGGTATTTCTACAAAGGAATTTTCTTTCCTTCTCTAGTTCTTGGTTACTTGGGCCCTACAGTTTGCCTTCCCCTTTTCTTTTTTGGTACAAGCAGCACAAATGCATTCCCCTGTTGGTGTGGGGACCTGTCACTGGTGTCTTGACAAGATGTCCTGCACGGCAGATGTGTACGACAGCAGGGACAGGGCTTCGGTCTGGAGGTCCCCTGATGTTTCTCCTGTTTTGGCTTCTCTGGACCAGGCTCATGAACACCGCAGTGTCTGCTGGCCAGCTGCTCTGTAATGACTTCCTCATGATGAGGAGTGCCTAAGACGAACTGTTACCTCTGGAGATAAGGAACATCCATGTATCGTACAAGGGAGGGAGAAGAGCAGTGGGATAACAGAGATGTTAAATGAATCATTAAGCTAAACTCATTAAATGTCTTCCTTCTTTCATCTCTTGTAGACCTTAATCGGGGTTCTCGTTTGTGCAGCGACTGCATTGAGAACCTCCCCAGGACAGGGGTTATGAGAGAAGGCAGTTGTCTCCCAGGATGGATGCTCGGGTTTGCCCTGGGGTGAGAAGACAGGTTTCCTGCAGAACTGCTGCTGACCTGGTTTTGTTCTCTCCTGTCACAGCCTTTCTTCAGGCTTCTGAACCTGCGCAAGCTGGGCCTGAGTGACAATGAAATCCAGAGACTTCCCCCGGAGGTTGCCAACTTCATGCAACTGGTGGAACTGGACATCTCCCGTAATGGTAAGGTCAGAGCTAAATGGTGAGTGGGTGCCCCACAGCCCTGCTTCTTGCAGTGTGGTGATACCAGCCTGTGCACTTGTGTTTGAGAAGAGGCAGTGCCCTTCCACAGTCCTGCCGTGATCTCTCATGGGTCTGGAGCTGTGGAAATCTGGTTGTTTTACTGTGTCTTAGGCTGTCACTGGTACCTGGTGACCCATTTTCCACATGACAGGCTCTTCTCAAGCCTCTTTTTTTTCTTTCATGTATTTTTTGCAGACATTCCAGAAATTCCTGAAAGCATCAAATTCTGCAAATCCTTGGAAATCGCAGACTTCAGTGGGAACCCTCTCTCCAGGTAGGAAATCACGTGCAGCCCTTTTGTCCAGCTGAGAACGAGAGCTGAAGTTCCTCATTCTCCCTAGCTTTCTCTGGTCTGCATCTTGTTACTGTCTTCCCTTGAAGTTAAGGCCTGGGATCACCCTGCCTTTGCCAAGACCTGCAGGTGTCTGTGTGTGTTCCCTCTTCTGTGGGGCCTGTGGCTCGGGCTGGTGAGCCTTTAGTCATACTGATGTTACTGGTGTGAATGGTGAGGACTTTTGGAATAAGTTTGTTCCTGCCCCTTCACCTTGGAGCACGAACCAGAATGGATGCAGACTCGTAGTACAGAGGAGTAGAGAAAAGCCCGCATGCTGTCCACTGCTCTCTGTCAGCCCTTTTTGCTCTGTCTTCTTATTCATAACTTAGGATGGCCAGCCTTTGAACTCTGTCTTTAGTCGGCTTCCCCGATACCTCAGTGCCCAGAGATGGCCAAGAACGGGGCCCTCTGCCCTGTCTCTTCAGCCTTCTGTCTCTACAGGTCTTAATCTGTAAAGTTTTGGGAATGTAAGTGTGGCCTCTCTGCCTTCCTGAGCTGTCTTTTTAGGCACTGGTGTCCTGGCGCGTTGTCTGCCAGGTTCCCTGCAGATGCCAGTCTGGCTTCAGCTGCCTGCTGCCCTTGGTGCTCCTGGGCGAGCGCTGCCTCGTCACCCTTTAGACAGATTTAACTCTGCTTCCCTCCCATGGTGCCAGACGCTGCCAGAATGGGACTGGCGTTTCCATCAGTGAGAATCCCTGTATCGTGTGAATGACCAGCACTTCTACACTAGAAGTTACCTGTCAGACTTTGTGACCCAGAGTTGTGAGATGTGTGTCATGAGCAGTGGGGCAGGGAAGCTCCAGGAACCACCTGTGAACAGCAAGGATTTCTCCTTTTCATGGGTCTTTCCCTGTTTGTTGGCCCTTGGAGCTGTCATTATGATACTGCTTGGTCCTGGGGAATGCTGCAGTGTCATCTGCAGAAATATCCTTAGATGGGCATTTGGATTAGTTGGTAGCCCTCCCTGCTTCCAAGTTTAAGTGATCACATGGCATGATTTAGTCTGGGATTTGTGCTTGAGTACTGCAAAGCCAAGTTAGCACACTTGGACACGCAGTGACTTTGGTGCAAGGGAGTATTGTCTTGGAAAAATGGGGCATATCCTGGATCAGGAGCCAGGGTCAGACTTCGTTTCTGCTCTTCTTTCCTTACATGTTGATACCAATTGGGGTAAGACTGGCTTTTTGGGGGTTTAAATGAGGAATTTAGGGATTGTTTTGTGCACGGAATTAATGGTGTTTTGTTCTGTCATGCTTTCACAGGCTTCCAGAGGGCTTCACGCAGCTTCGGAGCCTGGGCCACTTGGCCTTGAACGATGTGTCCCTGCAGAGCCTCCCCAATGACATGGGGAAGTGAGTATGCCCCTGTTCCTCGTGATGACAGAGGCTTGGGGTGGGGACACTAGCAGGAGTTGGAGGGGAAGAGCGTGCCATCCCAATTACAGCTTGCCCCTGTACTGAACATACTGTGTGAGCACCTCTAAGCGTTATTCTTGTTAAAAGACAACCCTTTTAGAAAGGTTCCTTTCCTGTTCTCAGCTGCTCCTCCTCCTCTGTGGTCTGTGGCACAGGCAAGGAGTGCATCCAGGCTTCTCAAATCCTCCTATCTTCCCTTATTTTACGGGTGCCGTTTGCCCCTTTCCAAACAGGTGTGGTCTGTCCGATGATGTGGAAATGGTTTATGCTGCTAGCAAGTGGCCAAGGCAGAGCCTGTGTGGCTTTGTCCATGGGGTGCAGTGCCCCTCCCATGGGATTTGGCTTTCCACACATGAGGGATTTTATCTTTTTGGGCAGCCAGTCCTGTATGTGATACCATGTTTCCTTGTCCTGAGCTTGGGCACAGTGTTGTTTCCCCATGATTTTCCAATAAGCAGTCACCTTCATCAGGTGTCATCCCCTGGCATCTCCATTCATGTGTACGTGCATTTGTGCAGGCCACGAGGGGTGGTCCCAAGGGAAGGGGTAAGAGCATCTCCTTGTGTCCCTCAAGCCCTGGTCAGTGAATCTGGCTTTCTTGCTCCCTTTCTCTTGCAGTTTGGCAAACCTGGTGACTTTGGAGCTACGTGAGAACCTGCTAAAGACTCTCCCCACGTGAGTGTCTGGTGGCTTCAGGAGTCTCCTGTCTGATCGTTATTACTGATTCCTTGGGGACTTGCTCTTTCTGTAGTACAGGCTCTAGCACTTTGCTTGGGAGGGCTTGAGGCTTTGCATAAACTTCCTGGATTTTTGTAAATTGTGAAGAGGAGGGAGAGAGGTGGTACGGGGCTTAAGAGCAAGGAAGGATGTTCAGATCCTGTACTCAGCCTCTGTGTCAGGATTTATTTGAACTAGACAGGATTCTACAAGAAAGCTGCTGGAAATGGCACGAAATATTTTTTCCTGGAGAGGGGGAGCAGATGACAGATTCTTTTGGAAAAAGAGAGAAAAATGTACTGATGTGGGTACAGGAAGAACTCCGTATACAGTGAAGTTCATAATTTGAAGAGCAGTAGAATACAGCTGAAGGTATATTTTACTTCTGGTGTTTCTGTTTTCTTGGGTATCCATTCTGATTGCTCTGGTTGAGCAGTTTGTGGGAATGGGTGGGATAACTGGCTTTCCTTCAGTAGACAAAGAATAAGCCAGCAGGGGAGCAGAGGTAAGTCTTGTTAAATGTTTCAGAGCGTTGGGGACAGAGGTGAATTCCTGGTAGAGGATCTGGTTGGTACAGCTGGTGCTATCAGGTAGATAGGATGTGGAGAGCTAATGGGTCTGTCTGTTCATCTCTGGTTTGGAGCCCGTGAGAGTTGTTTGTTGAGTTTTCTAACTTACATTAGCTTTTTCAGCTTGTTTTCTGCCTGCTGATGATTCCTCCTTGAATAGATATTGGAAGGGGTTCTGCCTGACTTGTTTTTGGATAGCAGTGTGTTTTGGGGCCGCACAAACTCCTTGATGAGTGTGTGGAGCGTGCAACTACTGTCACCTTTCCTCAGTGCCCTCTTAACTATTCATGGCAAGTTCTCACTTTGGCTGCCTGTACTTTCCCCCCTTGCTCCTCTGCTTTATTTAAGAACAAGAGCAAAGGGGGCATCTCATGATAGCGTTTCAGCAAGGCTTTGAGTTGCTAAGCAGTTAAGGCTTTCGCCTCTTCTGTGGCTTTAGGTTCTTCTGTGGCAGCAGTGCCTCCCTTGCAGTGAGATGTTGCTTTGACTCGGGTGCATGCTCTTCCTGATGGTCAGTTTCCTCTGGGACCTGCAAGTACAAGCTTTACATGACATCAGTGATACCTGCTTGTAGAGTTCATGTGTCAGTCTTGACCCAGAGGACAAGACACTTCCAAAAAGGAGCTGCAAGAGCCTGCACTGGTCAGCTCCCAGGCTTCACCACTGGTGATTACACACTGCAGAAGCATAGTGCAAATTAACACTGTCACCTTGTCTCTGAAGTCACTGGATCTTTCCTACACCGAAGCTGTCAGCATTAACACCCTCTCACAGAAAGGCGATATTAAGAGACCAGCTGGGATGGCCCCACATGGAATAGAGCCACAAGGGAGAACGGGAGAGCCTCAGCTCCTTATGGCAGGCTGAGAACGGGCAAGCAGGAGAAGTTTGGGTCCTGGTGCTGGGACGCATTGCTGTCTGTTCTTTGTGTTCGTACAGAGGTACCACCACTGATGCACCATGTAAACAAAGAGGTGCAATAGCTGCATCCACAGGTGGGCTTTCACACTTCAGTGAAGAACGGTCCCAATGGCTTTTCACCATCTAGGAACCAGCAAGTATCTAGAGTTTGAGAATTCAGTCTGTGACCAAACCCATATGGTTTCTGGGAAGATCTCTCATGCCCAGTGCTCCCATGTTTCCCTGTGTTAGATTTGTGTGCCATCCGGCAAGATACTTGTAGCATGCTATGACTTTTTGGGGTTTTTCTCTGAACAGTAAGTCCAGGCTTGATACTCATCCTGCAGTGCAATTCCAGTTTCTTTTCATCTTTCCCCAGTTCCCCAAATTCTACTTTTGGATGATTTCCAAAAGTAGAAAGAGGATCTTGAAAGCCAAGACAATTTGCATCAGATCTGTCAGTCAAATATGAGATTGAAATCAATGGCCGAAGAAATGTCAATGGTACTGTCAAGTACTCTACCCAAGCCTGAAGCTCTTGTACTTACTCTGGTTGCAAACTGGGCCCAAGGATGGCTGTAAACAAGTCCAAGTGATCTTGCCAAAGAGCAGAATGACTTACTAAAATAGACAATGCATTCAGTTTTCAAGATAACTGAACACAGCAGGTAGATGGGCTTCAATACTGTGAATTTGTGATTGCAGAATGCATCAGTGTCCTTTTGATTTTTGTTGCTGTCGAGCTCCTTAAAAGATCCAGCTTGCAGTGACCTTTACTTGTCAACATTTAATTTAGTTGGTTAGTTGTCTGCTATCAGCTGAGCTCTGAAGCAGTTTGTCTTGTACAGCTGGTTATCACTCCTCATCTGTCCCACGCAGATAGGATGCAGCTTGCCGATAGTTCTGGGCAGGGAGCTCTTGTGGATGTATTCTCATGGAATGCAGCATGTTCCGGTGTTTAAAGGGTGGCTGCAAAGAGGATGGAGATTCCCTTTTTGTAAGGAGTCAAATGGAAAAGACAGCGGGTAATGGGTACAAGTTACTCCTGGGGAGAGTCCCATCGGACACAAAAGGAGATTTTTTTCACAATGAGAACAATCAGCCATTGGAATAATCTCCCCATGGAAGTGGCGGATTCCCCAGCACCGGACGTGTTTAAGATTCAGCTGGGCAGGGTGCTGGGCCATCTTGTCTACACCGTGCTTTTGCCAAGAGAGGCTGGACCAGCTGATCCTTGAGGTCCCTCCCAACCTGGTAGCCTGTGATTCTGTGGAGAGTGGAGGGTGATCTCTACTGAGGCATTTTGCAAGACCTCGTATATCAGCATGGATTCCACAGCTCACTTGTCCCTATTTTGGGAATTAAAACCATGGAGGTGCAAAGGGACAGTCAAGGCTGTTTCACCCTTCAGAGAAGTCAAAGAGCAAATGTACAGTCATAATGAGAGGCTGCTGTACAACAGCATCCTTTTGATGATCATGTTGATAAACCTTTCCTGGACTTAATATGATATCTTGAAATCCACCACAGTGGATTTTCCTGTGCAGCCCAAATATTTTTATAGCCTGGCCCAGGCAAGACAGATCTCTCTCACTGTTTTCTCACAGATTTGCAGCCCCCAGCTTCCTTAGTTTGGATGGCGCTGAGATGGACAATAGCTCTATTTCCGGAGAAATGTAGTGATTTCTGTGTTAGGCCAGTTCCCCATGAAGAGAATAAAAACTGAAGACCCTCCATACTGGGGAGGTGGTGTGATGGCAGCTCTGCCCTGGTGTAAGGCAGCGACAGCAGCCCCTGTTTGGGGAAGTGGGGTTGGGGTTGATGGGGTAGGACCGAGAGCTGAGGACACGGGAACACCTGAGCCATGTCAGAACCAAATCCTGGTTTCATGGGGTTGCAGACTGTGGCCTTTTGTATCACCAGGTCCTAATGTGCTCGGATGCTCAGGGTGCATCCTTGGACCACCAGTCGACAGGCTTGGGTTCCTGCGCAGGCATCTTGCAGTATCTTGCCTGGTGATCTTCTTGTCTGTGTGTCTTGGCCTCTTCTGAGGCATGATGCTTTCCCTTTATCTTAAGCAGCATCCCATTCAGGGAAGTTGGGGCTGTTGAATTTGTCATTCCTGCCTCTCCCTGCAGCTGTGCTCCCATCGCGTTGTCCCATTGTCTGCTGCTGGCTCTCTCCTGTTAGCTGTGACTCTGTGCCCAGGTCCTTGTCCTTGCTACAAAAACAGGCAGCAGTGTTACGGTGTGGCTTGTCGTTTGTCCTGTTTTTCCTCTAAGAGTATTTTATGGTGGGAGGGGAGAAGGCAAACCGGTGACAGTGGGGGTGGCTGTGTTGGTGCTGCTGAACCCAGTTGGTCTGGTGTGGGGAAGGGAACCAGCTCCATACACTGCTTGCCTCAGAGGGACCATGGAAAAGGTAAGGACTGCCCCACCTGTTTTAGGAGTCATTAAAAACTGTGTAATGTGTGAGATGTGTGTCCCAGATGCTAACCTTCAGGTCATTCATTTTTTCTTTCTTTATTTTCCTCTTTTCCCCACTCTGCTCTCTGTGTCTTGCAGTTCGCTCTCCTTCCTTGTCAAGTTAGAGCAGCTGGACCTCGGTGGCAATGACCTGGAAGTATTGGTAGGTGAGGGATGGTGGGGAGGGAATGTGGGTGGTTGGTAGGGGCAGAACCCTGTACCTCTGTGGAGGCAAGTGGTTTTTCATCTGAAATGCAAAGAAATGAACCCTCTAGTTGTTTGGGAAGACTCTGATCTGCCCACCATGGCCGAGTCATCTTTCCCAACATAATGTTCTCTTCATGTGTTGGCCCCTGTATCTTGTTTCCTGCTGTCCTCACACACAGCTCGCTCTGCTCTGTCCAAGCCCTCCTGCTCTGGGATGTTTGTTCTTGCTATCCAGCTGCCTGAGGATCTTTCCTTTCCACTGAGACTGTTTGGTCCTTCCTTTCTCCTGTCTTGTACTGCCCCCAGCTGTTGTTTTCCATTTCTGCCAGGCCAACTTTCTGCCTTTCTCCTTTCTGATTTGATTTCTGCGCTAGAAGGTGCGGAACCATTCCCTGTTGTCCCTGGCCGGGAAGTCAGCCGCACATGGGGTGTGTGCCCGCTGGACTGGAGTGCCCTCATGGAGCACGCTGAGCATGCTGAGACACAGTGCATGGTCTCAAAATGCAGCTTATCTTGACATTCGGAGACATCCAGTGATAATCTTTAATTTTGCAGCTATGGATTAAGCTGTTACTAAGTCCTTCTCTTGATGTTCTGGAATGTTTTTTGGCAGAAACTGTCTACATTGGGAGGCAAAGGAGCAGTTTGTGCAGCTGGCTGTGCATAAGGCTGCAGCTTTCTTGTTGAGAACAGTTGTCTGACACTTAAACCGCACTTCAGCGGTGCGTTAAGTCCAAGCCCAAATGCCAATCGCTGTGTGTGGTGTTTGGGGAGTGATGCTGTGAACGTATGTCTACCACTGTTGATGCTGCATCTATAGCGTGTTGGGTTGGCCAGTGTTATCCAAATGTTTGTTTTGCATCTGAGAGGAGGAAGAGGAGAAAGACTAATTTCTTCTGTAAGGCCAGAATTTCCAAAACCCTGTTTAGTTCTTGTCTTGCCTACTACCAGACAGCCCTTGCTGTTGTCTTCTGTGCTTCCTGCTGGGACCTTTTGCAGCCGGTATGCCACCCCAGACATTTCCAAACGTATGTGCCGCTATATTGTGGCACACCAACACGTTAGCTTCATAAACCGTTTGGTGGATGGTTCTAGGAGGTGTGGAAGCAAAAACAGTGTCTAGCTTTGCGGAGGTGTGGTGTGATCTGTAGCATCCTAGAGCAGCTTTTCCCCCGTGGAAGGGACTGATGGTGTTATTGTCCTGCTCTGTTACAGCCAGATACGCTGGGAGCCCTACCAAACCTGCGTGAACTTTGGTTAGACCGGAACCAGCTCTCAGCCCTGCCTCCAGTGAGTACCTCTTCAGAGCCATTGATTTCCTGTTTGCTCCCTTCCTCAGCTGCTCCCTCGAGCCATAGCGTCTCCTTTCTGATCCTAGGAGCTGGGCAATCTCCGCCGCTTGGTCTGCCTGGATGTGTCTGAGAACAAGCTGGAGCAGTTGCCCAACGAGGTCAGTGGGCTAGTAGCACTGACAGACTTGCTCCTGTCACAGAACCTGTTGGAATGCATTCCGGATGGGATTGGTGAGTATTGCAGGTTGGGCAGCAGTGCAGGACTTCACTATGCCGGCAGTGTTCGCATTGAGGTCCTTCAGGCAGGAGTGTGTGTAACCAGGTGTTAGCGCTTGGTGGGCCTATTCGCTGTAGTTGAAGTGCAGAAGCAGTGGATGATACTGGTGAGCAGAACTCTACAGGATGAGTTCAGGTTCTTGATCCACATCATGCTTGTGAACAGAACAGGTGGGGAAGGAAAGGCAGTACCTGTGTGGTTAGGTTACGTGATCCCTGATGGGAGGCGTTTCAGCCAGGTGAACACGGAACAGCATCATTATCGCTGTGGCAGAGTTAACACCGAGCTTGTTGCCCTGGCTAGGTCAGCTGAAACAGCTCTCCATCCTCAAGGTGGACCAGAATCGGCTGACAGAGGTGACAGAGTCAATTGGGGACTGCGAAAATCTGTCAGAACTCATCTTGACAGAGAACATGCTGACAGTAAGTACACCAACAGCCACCCTGCCTCTCTGTGCTGTTCAGTTTAGCCACGTGCCAGGGATCTTTTCCCATCTCCTGGCTTCTGCGCCAGATTCATGAGTGTGCTCCAGCTGCTCTTTCTTCAACCGCTTTGCACAGTTTCACCTGGCTCACAGGCTCTCGAGAAGACTCTGGTGGATGCTGCATTCTCTCACTGTTTTTTCTCTCTGAAGAATTCCCCAGGACAGCTAGGGTGCTGGCTCTAGGACAGCCAGTCCAGAAGCCCATCCGATGTGATGGGAGCAAGGCTACGTGAAAAGCTGCCTTTGGCGAGGGGCCATGGAGTAGTGTAATTTAAACTGGCCCTGCTCCAAACTCTCATGATTTGATTGTTAAGACACAAGTATTGGGAACGAATAGATGAACAGGAGAAAAATCCTGACTGGTGGTGTTCTGAACGTGCTGTGCTTAGGTGGAGAGCTGGCATGTAATAGTCTGTGAACCTGAGGGAAAATCTGTCCCAAAGTTGTAGTGAGAACTTAGTGAAAATTTGCCTCTTAGGACAGAAGGCAGGTTGTTTGTTTGTTTGTTTTGTTTTTTTTTTCTCCCCAGATAGAAGGCGTTATGCCTTTACTTTTATTCTGCTGCTCTTATCTTTTGCAACTACTGAATCATCTCCTTCCTAGGCCTTACCGAAGTCCCTTGGCAAGCTGGCCAAGCTGACAAACCTGAACGTGGATCGGAACCGGCTAACGTCCCTTCCAGCTGAGATCGGAGGCTGTGCCAATCTGAACGTGCTGTCCTTGCGAGACAATCGCCTGGCCCTCCTGCCTCCAGAGCTTGCCAACACCACTGAGCTCCATGTTCTGGACGTGGCTGGGAACAGGTCAGCAGCAGGAAGGGTGAAGAGGCTTCCAGGCGTGTTCCTAAGGGGGCTGCTGGGAACGGGCAGCATGGGCTGGCCCTGGTGTGTTCTGAGAGACGCTGGGTCTGTGCTGGTCCCAGGATCTGCAGTTCAGAGAAGCCCAGACTGGCTGCTCAGGGCTCTGGAAAGAGGATGTGTGTCTCTCAAGCTTTGCCTGTTAAGCCCTTCTCTGTGCTACTTGAATACAGGGTAGAGCTGATGCAGAAGTGTGGGGGCACTTTGCCATCTGTGACACAAAGATCAGCAGAAATCCTGGGTCCACTGTCTGCCTTCCTGCAGATTTTGTAGTTCTGTGTCATCAGTCCTCAGATAGTCGGTGTCAAAGCCTTATGATGTGCAGCAGCAGACATCTCTGGAGCTAGAGGCACTGGAAGCTGTCTCCGGAGATTGACAGTGTTTGTTCAGGCTTTTCCCAGACCTGCAAAAAAGCACCTACTCCTCCTCCTCTCATCAGCACTTCCTGCCAGTGTGCGTGCACATGCTCATGCGTAGCCTTCATTACGACACACAAGGGTGTCTTTTGGCTGTATCTGTTGGTTGTGTTGGTTGACACGCAAGCTCTAGGGTGGCTTTTGGCTGTATCTGTTCTCCATGCAAGACTGGTCAGCCTTCAGCCCCTTGTACTGGCCTGAAGTGAGGACCGAGCTTGCTGTCAGTTCTGTGCAAGTACAAGAATATTGGTATTTGCTTCATTCCAGGTATCTGAGAGCTACACCAGACACACCTGGTTCTTATTGCTCAGGTTTCCTCTCCAGCCAGTGCCAGCCCAGTTTCTCCAGTGTTTGCCGGTGTGGCCCATGTGCCAGGGCAGTTCCAGGTGCCTTGCTGGGACTGTCAGCGTTTATGGAGCAAAATCCAGTCCAGTGAGCAGCCACTCAGGCTGCTACAGGTCTGCAGTTAACACAGGGATGGAGATGCTTTTCTTTCTGGGTTTGCATGTGATTCATTGACTGTTCCTGTATTCTGACTATGGGGAGGTAGAATTTCTGCCAGGTGCCATGCTACATGCAGCAGTTCAGTGATTTAAAGCTTTGCTATTTAGAAAGCCTGGAATTCATAGACTAGAGGTAGAAAGGTTAAAAAACTTTAATTTAAAAATAAAACAAAACAACCCAGATCTCTGTGATCTGGTCTGAAAGATTCTGCAGATTTTAGCTGCAGTTGTGTTAGCTGAGGCTGGTATTTTTTTGTAGCAGTTGGAAGGTGACCAGAGCGGCTGTCTGGAATGCTCTCTGTTTACTGCTCTGTGAAAGCATCATTTTTCTGTCTTCAAATTCCTTTTCAAAGTTCACCATTTCCACACTGTTGTTGAGAGTTGCTGAAAACTGATGCAGGTGGGTTACTGGAGTCCAGTCTGTGGCTGTGGCAGAGCCATGTGCAGCATCAGCCAGCTGTGAGGGGTCCCACAGCAGCTTGCCTCCGTCCTTCCCCGATGCAGGTGATGCAGGCTGGAGCTGAGCTGAAGTTCCTTCATTACCAAATAAGTTTAAGCAGCAATTGTTCTTCTCTCTTGCAGGCTGCAGAACTTGCCATTTGCTTTGACCAATCTGAACCTGAAAGCCCTGTGGCTGGCAGAAAACCAGTCCCAGCCCATGCTGAAATTCCAAACGGAGGATGATGAAAAGACAGGAGAGAAAGTTCTCACTTGTTACCTGCTTCCCCAGCAGCCCTCCCCTAGCCTAGGTAAGAGACTGGATTGTGAAAGCTGCCTGCTCTACCCTGTACTCTGGAGAGTGCTGTAGGGAAGGGATCATGAACCCTCCTCTCCTCAATGCTCGGCTGGACTGTTCTTCCCTACTGTGATACCTCTAAGCTCGTGAATGGCTGGTGGCAACTTTCCAAGGCAGAGATTGTTAAAACCAAGAAACTGCTGCTCTGCCAGGTGGTAAAGAAGCTGCCGCCTAGCCTTCAAGTCTCCTGCTTTGATCTATTGACCGAGTTGTTCATTGTCTGTAAGGTTTGCTTCCTGTTGCAATGATATTCTTGTGTCAATACTTCTGATTTGTGCCGTTATCCTACCTTTTTCCTTTGTTCTTGAGTAAGGAGTGCTAGAGCTGAACCGTTCAGTACCTTTTGTAGAGGCTGCTGCAGATCTGTGGGAGCTGTACAGGAGGTGGTGAGATCTGGAGGCTCTGTCCTTTGTCCTCAAGCCCTCTGTGGTTTGATGCTGTGGGCAGATAAAACAGAAGTGCCCCAGTGGGTTGAGAACTGTCTTTCATCCAAGCCTACTGCCCTGCTCATTCAGCAAGCAGCTCCCACTGTGTTCTCTTTCTCTGCAGAGAATCTTTTGCAGAACAGTGTGGATGAGACCTGGACGGACACCAATTTGAACAGAGTCAGTGTGATTCAGTTCCTGGATGAACCCAAAGTAGATGATGAAGAGGAATCTGGAGCTGAGAGACGGGTAAGAAGGAGAGTTTCTGGAGGTTTCTTAGCTCCCTGTGGAAACATAGGCACAATATAAACTTTTTTTCCAAGATGGGGAACCACTGTGGTGTTCATGTTTCACAGCCCCTGTAATATTCTTGCAGTCTCATACTTTATTTTTGCAGTCCAAAGGGCATTTGGTGCCCTGAGGACACAGACACAAAAGAGAATTCTCCGAGAGCCTTTGTGCAGATTTACAGTGTGACAGCTGTCCCGCAGGAGTGGAGCTGTGGCTGCTGACCTGCCCACGGAGCATTCGGAGTCCTGACAGTCAGAGCAGTGTCAGGACTGGATTTTATTTGACTCCCCTGCCAGGGGGAAGAGCTGCACAGCCAACCTGGAGCCGGGCAATCTCCACCCCTCTGAGCACGGAGCCAGACGCATGCCCGTTCTGTGGAGTATCCCGTTACTAAATAGCTGAACGCTGCAGGCAGACAGCCTCAGAAGCTGTGGCAGATCATTTTGCTTCAATTGCAGATGCAAAGGACAGGATAAAAGTTTCAGTTTTCAGCAAGTACTCCGTTTAAATCTCTTGCAGGATTTTTTTTCCTTTTTTATCTCATGGAGAGAGATTCTCTTGAGATCCAAATCCTAATAAATTGTATTTGCATCTGTTCTTGCAGCATGGATATGCTGCTGGTGTTTGGAGGTTTTGTGGGGGTTTTTTTGGTTGTTTTTAACATTAATTTTAGAATACTGATTTTTCTTGACTCTTAGCTGGGATGGAGCTAGCTAACATCACAAATACAGGCTTGTCAGACATGTTAAGAAACACCAGAGGGATTAAGGAGATATTCCACCTGTGTGTTCCTTTAGGGGTTTCTGTATTGACAGTTTCACATTTACTAAGCCTGAAGCACAGTTTAAAACTTGCTGTCTGTGTAACTCCTCGTGATCCCTCTGTCAGATGGAGAGCAGGATAATGTCTGAGTGCAATCTGCCTCCACCTCTTCCCAGCTGCAGCCTGTAGTAGTGGAGAAGCTCGGATCAAATCCTGCAGCGTGACATTTGGGTCATGTCCAGCCAGGGCTCCACCACTTTGATAAAACACGTTATTTGAACCGGTTTGGTCTCGAGGCATGGCATGTGCTGCTTTGGCTGTTGAATTTCCTGCACTGAGTGTTTTTCTTCGGCAGGGCTTACAGCGCAGAGCAACCCCTCATCCCAGCGAGCTGAAGGTGATGAAGAAGGTGATTGAGGTTCGGCGCAATGAGAGTCATGCTGCAAAGCTTGACACGGACCCGACTTCTCCTAACTCCGAGGTGTGTGCTGTTCACTGAGAAATGCATAACCATAGAGCACGTGGGGAGGCAGTGCATGTAGCCTGGGAAGAAATAACTTACTTTTGGGAAACATGGGAAGGGACTGAGCATCGTTGCCTGGATTCCTGGCAACTGAGCGTGGGTTGCCTGGATTCCTGGGGCTGGAATCTGCCTTGTGGTGTCAGCTGAGGCCACTGAGATAGAGCAAGAGATGCAGCCGGGATCCAGAGAACGGCGTAAGGGGAGTTGTATGCGTTGGTACCACTTTCGTCGTAGCACAAGGAGAGGAAAAAAAGGCTCTGATGTTCCCAGTAAAGAATGATGGGAACGGAGTCCTTGGGGGAGGCATCTAGTGTCACCCAGGTGTGATCCTAAGAATAAATGCCTGCAGAGATGGTGGAACAGGGCCAGACCTAGGGGAGATACAGCGGGCAGCCTGAAGAAGCAGCTGGTTCTGTTGGCACTGGATCACACCCCACCTTGCAGCAGTCACACTACATTGCTTCGTCTGCTGCTTTGGTTTCCATCTTGACTTTTGCAATCTTTTTCCCAGGAGAAGAGGCTGAGCGGCACGTCTAATCGCAGTGAGGACTCCCACCTTTCCAACAGCACTGCCTCTGCTGACTGCAGGGGAGAGGAGCAGGGAGAGGAGGGTGAGAGGAGCTGGCCAAATGGGCAAGTGCCAGAGATGCAGGAGCTGGAGAAGGAGGCAAAGCCCAGAGCTGAAGAGGAGCATAAGGAAGCCGCTGACCAAGAGGAGGAAGATGTGGAAGTGGAATACAATGAGGTAGGAGCCTAGGAGATGCAGCAGGGTCATGATAAAAACTGGAAGGACTTGAAAGTTTCAGAGAAAATGGTAAATGGATGTACCAAGTGTGATTCGGGCATCACTGGAGACAACTACAGGCCATGGAGGCCAAGTGCAAGTAGAGATTCAGGCAGCCTGTGGGAGCTGGGTCTATGGGAGATGAGGAAGGACAGTGTGGGGGCCAGACAGGAACTGTGGGAAAACCAGGGTTACAGGTTTGAGTGCCCTCAGTTCCTGGAGCTGACGGAAGATGTGTCTGGGTGAAGGAGCTGATATGGAAAAAGGCAAGTATGGTGGAATTTTAATGTGTGTTTCTGCATCTTCTGTAGCACAGAAGCAGCAGCACTGGCTTTGCCTGTGTTGGTAGTGGGGGGACGGCAGGTTTCTGCACTGCCTCCAGGTATGGCTTTTACCTGGGGGTTCACAACCGTTCTGGGACTTTGCTGTTGTAGCCCACGGTACACTTTGCTGAGGACACACTAATACGGAGCGAGGATGAGGATGAAGATGAAGAGCGACCATTCCCAGTGGAGAAACAGAGGCTTATCCGGAAGGACACGCCCCATTATAAGAAACACTTTAAAATAACTAAGCTGCCTAAGCCGGAGGCAGTGGTGGCACTCCTGCAGGGGCTGAACAGCGATGGAGTCCCCAAAGAGGAAGAGGAGTTGGGAGGCTGCAATAACAACACAGAGCCTGAGGATCAGGAGGAAGCGTGGGATGAGGATGACAGAAAGAATGGAGCTTTATCTGCTCAGCCGTCAGTGAAGGTAAGGTCTCATGGGGAAGGGGGAAGGTCGGACAGGTGCCAGACCTCCCTTGTGCTCCTTTGAACTATCAACCAATGTGGTACCAATGGAAATGTTGGTGAGAGGCTGCAGCACTCCAGGAGAGACATTCTGAGGGTGGGAGAGCTGAAGTTCCTTCTGGGGTTCATACGATTGTCCAAGAGCTGTGCCATGTTGCTTATGCCTGACTCCTCGTGCTGTGTCTGGATTCTTGGCCCCTCCCCATTACATGTGACGCTGTGTTCTGTGCTGCAAAGAACAGTTCTTCTGTCCCATCGCTGACAGGTTGTTCCATTCCTTTCAGTCGCCTTCTGGCTTGCTGGTTGTTGCACCTCATTTGTAACCAGAGGAGCTTTATCCCTGGGTGGATCTAATCTCAGGCTACTCACACTTGTCTTTCTGCCACGGTGCTCCCTGGAGAGGAGGGGGTAGTGAGAGCAGACAGGAGCGTGCCCCTGCCGTGGGTTCCACCCTGTGCCTGCCCCAGCGCAGATACAGTCTGATGGAGTGTACATCGGGATTTCGGGGAACTTGTGCTCTGAACTTTTGCCATTTCCATGGGCCTTGGGGCCACAATGGGCTTTTCTGGTTATGCTGGGGGCTGGTGAGACATGAGGTCCTGGGCTCTCCCCAGCTGAATCACCTTGTTTGGCTAGGGATACCAGGAGATTCCTGCTTGAGGAAGATCCTCCCAATGGAACAGGAAAGATGAGGGACACTGCATGAGGCCAGACCAGTTCTTGCTGCAGGTGGTGTGGTGGTTTTGTGAGGTGTGTTTGGCAGGTGGGGATTAGGATGTGGCTGAATCTGCATTGTAGTCTGACACCAACAAGTCTCAAGGGTGAGGTGCTAGTCTCTGAACGGGTGGAAGATGCTGGAGTAAAATCCATTTTTGCTGTTACCGCAAGCACTCCAGACTGTTGGGATCGTTTCCACCCCATGCTGGAGGTCAGATTGCTCTGGGAAGGTTCTTGCACTCAAATTTGCTTTGGAGCCTTTGTCTCAGCAGATGCTTGCCTTGCTGTGTCTGAGCTGATACAGCTCATTCCTTGCTCCCTAGGGATGAGACCCGTAGTTTCCTTACTGGTTGTGAAGTTCTTCAGAAGGAAAAGGAGTTGCTGCTGCTCATAAGAATGTGTGAAGCCATCTTGAGTCCCCTTCATCCCAGACCTGCCACATGTGGGAAATGCCCTCACCCAAAAAGCTTATTTTAGTCCAGGACTCACAGCTGAGGATGCACTGACCCATTGGCACAGCCTGTAAAGTCTACATAGGTGCTGAGACCACGGGTTTGGTGTATCTATCAGATACCTTTGTGATCAGCAAAGCCTTCTGCCTGGAAATCACAGTTTTTTCCTTTTTGTGGGGCTGGGCTGGATGCTGCTCCATGAAGACAGATTGATTAGCTTGCCTCCTGAGTCATCTTCCAAAGTGGAGAGCAGTGTCCCTGTGCAGTGGGGTTTCAAGTAAAAGGTCCTGCACACATGCATTGAAGAAGGAGGTGGGACAGGGTGTTAAGTAGGCTGAATCCTTTCTGCAAAGACAGTTGGTTTCCAAGTGACAGGATGCACTCTTCCACCGGAGGCTCTTCACTTTGCAGGAGGGACCCGTGCAGTTTGCTTTGGGATTGCTTCCTATCTGTGCAGCAGCTGGGTGGCACCAGATGTCCCTTTGTGCTTTCCTCCCATGTTGGTTAATCCTTCCTCCTTCACTGAACGACTTGGTCCAGAGGGGGCACAACCACCTATTAGTGTTCAGCTTGGGAGCTTGGCGGTCACAGCCCCAGAGTGCCAACGTGGAGGAAATATGGCCTTTAAGATGCAGCTTCCAGTGACCTGGGCCAGAGCAGGCTGACACTCTGCGTGCTGTGACCCCCGGAGCAGCCCCGTTGCTGGTCTGCGCTGGTGGGGAGTCACCAGGAGTGGTGTGAGTGGGGTCTGCTCTGGGGCTCTGCGGCCAGACCTGTCGGAGCGGCGTGTGTTTGTGTGTTGGGTGGTGGTGGTAGTGGTGGCGGGTTTGGTTGATGCTCCACTAATCTGCATGCCTCTTTGCTGGTTCCTGTCCTAACAGGGGGTGTCGTTTGATCAAGCCAATAATCTGCTGATTGAACCTGCTCGCATTGAGGAGGAAGAGGTCTGTACCACTCCTACTGTTCTCCCTCTGCCAAAAATCATTTAGTCTGCTTGATTTGCTTCCCAGGCTCACCCGTTGTCGTAGGGGAAACTCTGATCTCTCTGGGTCAAGTGGCTTCTGAACCTGACTGATCACAACCACACCATGATTGTTTCCTCCCCTGCTTTCACCTCCTTTCCATACTTTTCCATACCTGAGGTGAGAATGGCTGCTGCAGATCAGGAGTGAGATGGAAGAAATGTGGAAAAAACACCAAACAACAAAACCAAACCCCAAACCAAAACCAAAACAAACCACAAGAGGGGCTGAGGTCGAAAATTTGGTTCCTGTTTGCTGTGCACTGAGGAGAGAGTAGGTGGAAGAAAATAAATGTGTACTTCTGGGAAGGAAAGTGGAGAGGTCTGTGATGGGTTGGCCCTTGGCTGAGGACCAAACCACACACACCCGCTCACACAGTCCCTGCCCCCACCCAATGATAGGGGAGAGAATTAAAGAGGTAAATGGCAAAGAGGACTTGTGGGTTGAGATAAGGACAATTTAATTACTAAACTATAATAATATTAGAAATAATACTATATACAAAGATGCAATGTGATATACAGTGATACTGCCCCTCCCCACCTGATGACCAAAGGCCCAGCCCACTCCCAGCCAGTGGCCCCGAAGGAGGGAGAGAATA